>BCHY01000001.1:6288644-6490813 GCA_001599775.1 Exophiala alcalophila
ACTCCTCACACTACCTGGGAACAGTGGACCACCACCACGACCACCACCCCATACACCACAACTACCACTCCTCACACTACCTGGGAACAGTGGACGACGACGACGACAACCCCATACACGACGACAACCACTCCCCACACTACCTGGGAGCAGTGGACCACGACGACGACCACCACTCCCGCCACCACTTGGGAGCAGTGGACCACGACCACGACCACCACCCCCCACACTACCTGGGAGCAGTGGACCACGACGACCACCACCCCCGCCACCACTTGGGAGCAGTGGACCACGACGACGACCACCACCCCCCACACTACCTGGGAGCAGTGGACCACGACCACTACTACTACCACTCCTTGGGTTGACTGGACCACCACCAAGCCCACGACCACGACCACTCCTTGGGTTGACTGGACCACCACCAAGCCCACGCCCACGACCACGACCACTCCTTGGGTCGACTGGACCACCGCCAAGACGACTACCACACCATACACCACCTCCAAGTCTTGGGAACAGTGGACGACGACGAAGACGACGACCACCACCACCACAACTACCACGCCTTGGGTCGACTGGACTCCGACTACTGCACCTCCCGCACCGACCAGCGTCTGGGGTGACTGGAACAAGTGGGAGCAGACCTGCACTCCGGTCACCAGCTACATCACCGAGACAGCAACTCAGTATGTCACTCAGACAATCACTGCTTATGCCTATCCCACTGGTAGCGGTAGCCACTATGGATGGGCTAAAGGCACTGCGGCCCCGAGTGGCTGGTGGAAGAACTGGCACCAGTAAACGATTCGTTTGATGGGGTGAGCACGCACGCACAGACGTGATATGACTTGAATATGAAGAGGGATCTAATCGTGAGAGGAACCCACTGCAGCTGGACCTTGACGCGGAACATAATTATAGGGGCGTTGATATGAGAGCATTTGCATTGCGACGATAATCTGTCTTCCCATATACCGGAGGAGGACCTTAACAGCGTCACTGTCTTCCCCTCTTTGTGCAGAGGTGTCATTCCTTGAGATATGTAATGTTTATCTAGCCACAGTAGGCAATCAATAGATGATTTGGCCGTGATCAATTCCACTTTACTGTTCTTCTGCATGCAGCAGATCTGTTCCTTTGTGAATACGTTTCAGAATCTGATCTAGGATCTTAACGTCCTCTATCCAATTCTATCCAGGAGCATGGGGGGACCATGAAGTACCGCGAGGGGGTATAAGTCATGCTAGCATACCGCGCGCGTCCCATGTGGCCTTGCTCGTAGACGCTTTCGTTCGAGAACCCAGGATCTGGGCGCCGATAATTTTCAGGCGAAGAGTTCACATCTCGATCATCCCGGGCCAGGTCTCCCATTCTTCCCAGTCATCGAGGGATTTGCTAGAGAGTCTTTCAGTCCTGTCAATTATATCAAGAGAAAGTACGATGCGGTAGACATAAGGTTAGGGTCCTTGCAGCCCTTTCGGCCACATGCCGAGGAGAACCACCACCTTTCCCCTCGATCGCCCTGCGTCTGCCATGGCGTCGAAACTCCGAAATGCCAGATCGATCTCCCGCCTCGTACCCTGCCTTGTGTCTACGTCCTGCGGACACCACGGCTGGACCCGAGCAGAGCAGCGATCCCGTCGCCCATGCATCGAGATTGTCATCTTGCAGCGGGAACAGGGTGATGCCCTGGAGCGACGGCGTCTGGCCGGTCGTCGACGACCCTGCGTGTGGAAAGAACGGATCACTTGTCCGGAAAGGCCCAGACGGCATTACCATTGGCGCCGGCATTGTGGTCCGTCGGGTCGGATTCCTTCATGATTCATCAACGGCGTTGTGGAGTGTGTATAGACTATTCTGGTGGATCGAGCTCCTACCATTTTTGACTTCATTTCCGGTCGCCAACTTGTTATCCAGGGAAGGCTGGCTTCATAAGGGGTGGAAGATTGACAAGGAATGGGGGGTTGGAAGGTGTGAGCAGAGAGACTCGCCATTGGAGTTGATTTGTTTGTTCTCATCTCCCAGATTTTCTGTATACGTACCGAGAATGAATGATGCGCTGACCTTTGACTCCGTATGTACGGAGTAAGTAGTGAGTGCGTTCGAGTATGTCTGTACCCAGATGTTGTGCTATTAATAGTCCCGTACTCGTATTGCAGTAAGTCAGACTCGTGATTGATCCGGATTCCGGACTTCGGACCATGTACCGGAGTATACACATGACTCGTGCAGATTGACGCTTCTGCTAAGCACCTCCAACCCGAATGACTCGCAAACTCCCCGTTCAAATCGAGGCCGAGTTGCGTCTGCGCGAACTCATCTTCAACTCCTTCAAACACACAGACTTATATTCCTCACCCTCACCCTCACCCTCACCCTCACCCTCACCCTCACCCTCGTCTCGCAGCCTTCCGATTCCTTGTTACTGCAGCAGATGGGAAGCTCTCATCGCTTCCCGGCAATGTAGCATTCATTGTTCGACTGCATTTCCTTTCTTCGCATCGCATAACCCGTCAACATAGAAACACGAATTATATCAATTGACGAAGATGGAACCCGCGGCGAAAAGAGAAATCGCAGCGGACGGGGTTCCCACGGCCAAATTCTTGCAAGGTAGGCCGATGACATGTTACTTCTCCTCTGGCAAGATCAATATCCATCATCGTGCACTCCAGCTAACCTTGACATAACACCCGTAGCTCGAATCACCGCGCTTTCGACAACATTGATCAAGAGGCTAGAGAACATCTTCGCAGCCGCCCTCGAAGAGACACCCGCCCAAACCGCACCATCTACCGCCCCCGGAACCGCCCCGGCCCCTCCCTCGCTGATAGACACGTCGGTGCAACAGTTCCAACTCGATGTCGAATCCACGGCGGTAGTGCGGGCGGCGGAGGAGATCATGATCCTGACGCGCACGTTGAAAGAGATCTGGCTGTTCGGCGGACTCGACACGCTGGCGAAGGATCACGAAGACAAGAATCCACAGGACGAGGCTGCTGCGCGGAAGAAGATGGACGAGGATGTTCGCGTCGTGGAGGAAGGGTTCAAGAAGTTTCTCCAGAAATACGAAACGATCATCGATGGAGATGAGATGGCATTGGGTTGACCGCGTTATGCTGGGGTGGTTATCCTCTCCAGATATATGGAATCTCGTCTCGTCCAAGTCAGCCTTGCGGCATCGAGTATGGAGAGGCTTTTTATCTCGACCTCGTTGCTGCGGAAAGACCGAGCGGTCGGTCGACCATCGACACCAACCCCGGCAGATTCACTGCCAGCCATGACGCCGGAGTCATTGCTCCAGCAGGGCCGTCAAGGATGCAGCGGCCTCTCAAAGGCCTTGTCTCGTCTGATGACATCCACCCACAAGGCTCTGACGGTGTGATGCGCATTGCTTCATGACGGGGACAACTCTACGGAGTGTGAGGACTGGGCAAGCAAGCAATAGTAGCTGCGTGCGCAAATTCCAGCTCCTGTATCTTGGGGATGCTCTTGTGATCGTGCCTGGGACCTCTTCTACTTAGCTCATGATTGCAGTGGAGGTCATTGCAGCAGCCCTCGACCTGAGATAGAAATAAAAAGAGTGAGCCGTCCATCCCTCCAAGCAGGGGATGTGACAGAGTAGTTGCAAACTTGGAATATCGTGCGTGTCGTCTGTCTGTCAATGATTGATAGGAATAAGAACCCCTGGTAGATGATGTGGCATCTCGGGTGTTGAAATATACAAGTACTGTACGTACATACTGAAAGCGGTTCTGACCTTGTAAGTTGTGGCTTGTGGAGGATCAACTGATCCGCTCGCGTGGCTGTCGATGGCGGCGGGTCTAGAACATTGACAAGCGACAAGTGTCACGATGCACTTCTAATTAATTAACACCACTTATTCTGTACAATTATATCTCAATCTCCTGAACCTCACTTGATACCGGATGGAGAGGATCAGGGTTGTTCCTCTAGGCCAGAATAACCATTGTCGTCGACGTTGAGGTGAGCATCGCGGTGTCAATTCCCCGCCGCGGACTGCAGAACGCGTCTGGGAGAGCGCGTCACGCGGGCAACGATAAAGCACATATCACCCATCACACCGGGCCTTGACACTCGTATTCTACACCAAGACGACCCCAAGGCGAAGCCGGTCCCTGGTTTACATACAACCTCCAGATCGACAATGTCCTCAATCCCAACTCCGCCCTCGACGACGCTCTCGACGCCCCCGTCACCCACTGAACGCCCGACATTGAACTTTGACGACTCATCATCCGAGGAGGGCGACACCGACCCCGACCATTCCTCCAGAATGAGAATGTCTCCCTCCAGCAGACACATCATCAAGACGACCACGACCTCGGTCGTGCCGATCTTCATGCGCCCCAAACCCATCTACGTGATCGTCGCTACCAGCCTCAACCCGGCAATGGGGATTGGGTTCAAGGGGGATCTGCCCTGGCCGCCTATCCGGTCGGATATGGCTTTTTTCAAGGCCGTCACGAGTTGTGTGCCTGCAGCCTCAGAGTTGCCGCCGCAGTCGACGCCGGCGGCAACGTCGTCATCATCATCTCCATCAGAGACCCGGACGGTCACGCTCAACGCGGTTGTCATGGGCCGCAAGACATGGGAGAGCATCCCGCCGCGATTCCGCCCGTTGGCAGGCCGTCTGAACGTGGTCATCACGCGCGGAGATTCGAAAGAGCTCGCGCGTCGGATCGTCGATGACCTTAAGAAGACCACGGCAAGCAGCACCGCCTCGGCAAAGGGCCCGAGTTGTTGCGAGTGGGACATCTACGAACTCCCCGCGCGGTCCAAGTCGAAACAGAGATTGAGAACGAGGCGGTCAGATCAGCAGGAGAGTAGTAGTCTGGCCAGCGGCGGCACAAGCAGCACGATGGTGATCCCGTCGTTGTCTTCTCGTGGAAGCTCCTCAGGACAAGGACAGGGGTCTCCATCCCCGATGCCGCCACCGATTCTAATCTCGCAATCTCTCAAATCCACGCTCGCCCTCCTCTCGTCTCCAGCGCCGATGATTCTCCCACCGAGTGCAAGCACAAGCACGCCGACGACAGAAGAGACAACCAACCCTCCAAGCCTCGCAATCTCAATCCCCAAGATCTTCTGCATAGGCGGCGCTGAGATCTACAGACAAGTTCTCTCCCTCTCGAGTCCGTCCCCGCAGACGCCCACCAGCGACAACAGTGCGACAGATACCGATGGCGATGGCGATGGCGAAGGCGAAGGGGGCGCGCGTTCGTTCGACGTACGTATTTTACAGACGCAGATCCGTCGCGACGCCTCGTTCGAATGCGACACGTTCTTCCCGGACGCCCTCCCCGTCGATGAGATGGCTTTTAAATCTGCGAAGTGGAAGTCTGTGGCAGGTGGGCGGTTGCGTGACTGGGTTGGTGAGGGTGTGGAGATACCTCAATCCCGCGCAGCTCCAGGCAAGCAGGATGAGGACGAAGAGAAGGAGGAGAAAGAGAAAGAAAAAGACTCGAACAGAAATTGGTTCAGAGATGAGAGAGCTAACGTGGACATTCGCGTTGTGGGTTGGGAACGGAGGTGAGCCTTTATTCTCACCACAATGCCTTGAAGATATTGATGGCAATATCGATGACTCAATGTTGAGCGAGCCTCAATACCTCCCCAACGAAGTCAATGGAGAGTATCACACAATGAAACCACTACAAATTCCTTAGCAGTACTGCTGGTCATCTTGATAAGACATCAGGATTGTATTCCTGGGATAGTGTGATGTGATAAACCATCCTACCGACGTCATAATTCATGTGCTCTCAATCTTTGCCTCCTCCGCAAAGGTACCTCCTTGATGGATAAGTTATAAGCCTTCATCATTCACCATCACTCCCTTTCCCATTCAATAGTTGTCGTCACCACCGGCGTCACGTCTCTTCTCCGCGCCACGTTCCTGCAACTTGTCGCTTTTGAAGAGATTGCCTGCCTTCTCCATGAGTTTACCGGTGGTCGAATCTTCATTTCCTCCCGAGCTCTGGTCATAGTCCCCACCAGCACCGTAGCCGCCCTTGCTTTGGTCTTGAGTTCGGCCGGAGCCCAGGCCCTGGAAGGTAGGTCGTTAGCATTGGTGTCCCAGGAAAGGGGTCGTTGGATGAGGTGCGTGAGGCAACTTACATAGTCTTGATCACGGCCAGTACCAGTACCGCCAGTCTTGGTTGAGTCACCGTAGGTGTCGTCGGAGCCCAAACCACCACCAGTTCGGCCACTGCTTCCGTAGCCACCGCCAGTTGCACCTCCAGTGCGAGTTGAATCTCCATAGGTGTCATCACTGCCAAAACCACCACCGGTACGGCCGCTGCTTCCGTAGTCACCGCCGGTGGCACCGCCAGTGCGAGTAGAGTCGCCGTATGTGTCGTCGCTGCCGAGACCACCGCCGGTACGGCCGCTGCTCGAGTAGCCACCACCCGTGGCGCCTCCGGTTCGAGTAGAGTCTCCATAGGTATCATCGCTGCCGAGACCGCCGCCAGTTCGGCCGCTGTCTCCATAGCCACCGCCTGTTGCTCCGCCGGTGCGAGTAGAGTCGCCGTAGGTGTCATCGGATCCTAGACCACCCCCGGTGCGGCCAGATCCGTAGCTGTCGTCGCCACGTCCAGAGGACTGTATCCCATCAGTCTCAAACAGGAGCAAGGATGGGGTCAAGGAAAGGGTCAAGTCATACGCCCAGTGAGTCGTCACCAAAGCCGGAGCTGCCTTGAGTTCTGCCAGAGCCCTAGTCTCGGTCAGCCACGCAACTCGAATGAAGATACAAGGGGGATCGCGCACGTAGCTGTCATCGCCGCCGTAGCCACCACCGCGTTGCTAGAGATCATGTCAGTCCAATGGCCATGCCGCGGGGAGGTCTGGTGTCAATCCCATCATACGTTGTCATCGTTGTAGGACATGATTTTGAGAACGTGGGATATTTCGGTGAATGCAATTAATTCGAGGTGTTTGGCAGGAAGAGACAAACGTCGATGAGCAGTCTATACGAGCAGGCAAGGAGGGGAGGGGGGCCTTTTATGGTTATGAGGGCCAAACACGGAGCGACAGAGGACGGAAAGAGAGTTCCTGGATCTCGCGTTCTTGCTCCAGGACTCCGGACGCGCCATTCCAGCCTCCGCGCTGAGCACGTCAGGCAGGCAGGCAGTCATTCGCATGCTTCCTCAGTGTGCTGCGAGGACTGAGACGGAGACGAGGTCATTTCGAGCAAACCTACCTACGTAAAGACCGGATCTCACCCAATGAACAGAATGAAGGACCCCGCGTGAAACAAGGCACAGGTGTTGGACAGCTGAGCTTCGGAGCCAGAGTATGTACAAGCAGGGAAGCGCATCATCGGAATCGTCATCGTTGCGTGTTGCCCTGAGTTTGAGGGGCTGACGAGGCACAGATTGGTTGGAGAGGAGAAGACGCGATGCGGGCAGGTCTGAGGGACTCGGGTGACAGCTGCGCGTATCATGATCCAGCCTGAGGGTGTTAGCACTCTTCGGATAAACGTCTTTCGTGGGAGCAGGCGTGACGGGTAGAAGCTGCAAGGAGAGGAGCAATGATGAAGTATGTGGGAGGTGTGTGAGGAGTGACTTCCAATTGTAAACGGTGCAAGATGGGAGGCAGGTGGGGGCGATGGACACGATGGAGAATCTGTACGTAGAGAGTTTCGCAGATCAAGCGATCGTTGGCCGGTTGGCGGGCACTGCACCTGTGATCCATCATTCTACCACTACTAGGTACTCGTGCAGTGTGCAGCCTCCCACACCGCAGCCGCGTTCCTGCCTCTGCCTCTTCTTCTCCCTTCCGCCCTTCTCTCCCCTTCGCACATGACGTGCAGCTCCTCAGGCGGGACAGAGGTACGTACTGTCCAGCATCTACCGGGAGAGCACTCACTACAGCTAGTACTGTGAGTCCAGTCCAGACCAGACCTGCGGTAGGTCTGCTTCCTATCCAAATAACCGGCGTGGTTCCGTCATTCAGCCCATGTCATGCGCGAATAAGCATGGCGATCCATCAGCTTATACTTTGTACCAAAGCATCCAGTCCCCAAACGCGAACAAGAATGCCTGCCGTGCCCCTGCCGAGACACTCCGACCTGTGGCTTGATCGTGATCCCAGGGCCTCCTCAGTATGGCGTAGTGTGACGCCTAATGCACCACCTGCACACCTTTTTCAGCTGCCTTGACTTCGTTCGGATCGCACTGCTGCTGGCGGCGGTGGTGGTGGTGCTGTGGCAAATTCAGACCTCCTCAGCTGGCATGATCCATTGGGAAGGTCGTCCAGCGGAGCTGTGTCCTCCTAGGCTGTTGTCTCAACCTTGATTTCGAGGAGCTTCCAGACCCTCCTTCGCAGGCCGCCAACGGTCCATATGCCAAATACATCGTTCCTCGTCATATCAGAAAGCGGTAACTCCTCACTATCGGACGTATTTCGACTGCAGAGAAGTTAGTCTCTTTGGCCAGCTCTCTCGACAACGCCGTATTCCTACCATGAATTTCTTGTGGAAGTCCGATCGTAGTAGATCCTGTTCGGGTGGTCAGCCTGCTTGCCCGGGGATTCCAAAATCCGCGTTGGACATACGTTGACAAATTCCTTGTTCCCTTTCTGCTCGGTCCCTCGAGCTTGGTTCTTGAAGACCACGTCGTCGTCCCACCTCCTCTTCACATTGAACGCTTTGGGATTGAGCAGTGGATTCCCCAGTGCAATGTTCTCTTCTCGCTCTTCTTGCACCTGTTTGGCCTGCTCAGCTTCCTCTCTCGCCTTCTGCTCTGCTCGTTCTCTTTTGATCTTCTCAAGCTCTCGCATCAGCTCCGCTGTTTCGTCTTCCTCGTCGCTTTCTTCGTCACTGCTCTCGGAGTCGCCTCCATCCGAGTCGGCATCGATGTCACGTGTCTCTTCTAAGATTCTCCTCCGTTTGGCTTCAGGCGCCTCGTTCTCGTCATCGTCGTCGGCGTCGTGGTCGCGGGTATTTTCTAGTTCTCGTTTGGCACCCGTGGGAGGGCTGTTCGCAGCTTCGGGGTCGGTCCCTTTGGTCTTTGCAAAATGTGCGGCTTCTGCGGCCAGGAGCTCAGCTCTCAGGTCTCGTCTCTCGTCGTCTGCCGCTCCACCTTGGCCCGGTTGTCTGCAGCGCGTCAGTCAGAATGTCATACACCAGATTCCACCACGCTCAAACCCACCGAACTTTGAGGAGTGTGTGCGCGGGCTGCAGCCGCTGATGGTATGCTACGCCTCGCTGAGCTTCCTTGCCTCGTGCAGGGTCGAACGTCGGTCGGTGTGCTGCGTTTCGAGTCAGATCACGTATCCATGTGGCTGGGAACAGAGGTGGTTACCTGTCGTCATTTTGGGCGCTGCGGCAGTGAATATCGAGACGAAGAAAGGTAGAAATGTCTCGAAGAGCTTACAAGCTCCGTACCCTCAGTCCAAAAAAAAGGTGGAGGTTTGCTCACGGACGCAACCCAAGAGACGAATTTCTAGAATGGGACCTGCGCCACCGCCGCCGCCTGCGGAGCCTGCACGAGCTTGGCGGCAATCTCAGCCTCGTCTTCGCAGCCTTGCCGAGAAAGGACCCCCAAGTACGGAGTCCCTTTCTACTAGAGGTCCCCAGGAACCTGGATGAGAAGCTACTCCGGCCCACATCGATAGTCATGGAAAATCATTGACTTCATTAATCTAAAAGCTAAACAGCCCGCTCCTCCTTTTTCCGATCGGATAGACAACCAACGCGCTCAAATAAAGTCCCACGCTAATGCCAATCGCCACTTGCACCATTCCATATCCAACATTGAAGATTGTTCCACTATACACGTCGTCCGTGTCCAGGAACCCCGCCGTGCCGTTGTTGATCACACTCACACCTGTCGCATTTCCCGTGATCTGGTTGGCACTGGTGACTCCGGCGACAATACTCCCGCTCGCTGCCAGGCCGCTAGGCACTTGGACGAAGATCGCGGGCAACATCGCAGCCGCCGCCAGCCCGTGGAAGAAGCGACTGTATAAATTCGCCATGCAGCCAATCGCAAACGCGCCAATAGCGTTGGCCACTTGGATATTCTTCGGGATCCGCGTTGAGATCCAAAAATTCGCTTGATACCCGCCGATGGCGATCAACACCATGACCGGAATTTGGCGCCATTTCGCCTGATTAATGATGGCGAGGCATGCGGCAAAGAGCGGGACCCATATAAACCGCACATAGATCAGCTTGGCCCCGAGATCCGATGCATCCCACCACGGCGGGATGTTGCAGGTGACCTCGCTCTGAGCGCCGGGATAGATCAGCCCTTTCTCGGATGTTAGCAAAAATCTTCCCAGAGCGGATCCGAAAGTAATAAGTACCCATAATGACAGAGCCGATCAAGATCCCAAACCCCAGAAACAGCGAGTATATGATCGCATAAACCATCCGCACGGATCCAGATACAATACTTTTGCTTTGTAATTCCAGAGCTGCACAGAGCACCATGTAGCCCGGTAATATCAGGGCAATACTGCTTTGTGCAATGGCCGAGAAGCAAAAGAGAGGTTGGCCATTGTAGTAGATCGAGCCGAGGCCACGAGCTGCGAAGGAGATGATGACAGAGGCAAATACCTCAAACACGTGGGAGAATTGTTCGGATCGGGTGACTACGATCAGCTGAAGAAAGCCGAGGAGGCATCCAAGGACAAAGCTGGGGGCAAAATCCATCGGTCGAGCTGAGAAGGCAAATGGTCCCACTCCAATGGCCGCAAATCCATAGGCAAGGATCCGGAACCAAGTGGGATGTCGGCCGCGTTTTCTCATGATCCGATCCAGATCGATCAGTCCCTCCTCCGGCGTGTACTTGTCGTGGATGACGCATTTGTAGACCGTGAAGACGTCCTTGAACTTTCCCAGGTCAACAAACTGCGATTCCCGCACCAGGGTCACTTCCGTGGTCATGGTGACTTTGTCATTGATTGACACCAGCATGGATCCCGGGAGGTAAAGGAAGTCGCCGTCGATGTTAAGAGCCCGTGCCGAAGTCTTCATGTACTCCTCCAGACGATGGGATGGAGCACCCACTGCCATCAGGGATCGAGCAAGCTTTTTGAGATACTTTCGACAAGCGATAATCGCAGCAACATCGTGAATCACTCGTTCCTCTTCGGCCCGGGCAGCGTGCTCGTGCTTATGGTGGAAATACTTCCATTCGTCAGATGTGGAGCGTTGGGAGATGCCAGGGGAGGCTTACCTGTGAAGGGTGCTTGATCATGTCAACTGCGGTGGCGATCATGCTGTTTGACGACTTTGATCGAGGAAGTTGCGGGCGAACGGGGCGAGGCACACCGCCGCTTGCCCCCGGGGCAGCTGCCGCAGCGGAGGTAAGCGAAGCTTGAGCCAGCAACGTGGCCATGGATCCAGTGGACTGATTGAAAGACTCCTTCTCATACCACTTGGGCCTCTTCGAGGGGGTTGCCCTGCCGGATGAAGTGGTGGAATAGGGTTGTATTGACGAGCCCGACCGAGAATGGTTCTTGGACTCCGTACCACTCGGAGAATATTTATCAGGTGGTGTCGATTGACTATCGCCGCTAAATGTCGGAAATGTGACTCCCGTACTCTGCAACGCTGCCAGCTTTGAAGAGAGAATAGCGCCAAAAACGCCGGGACGGTACTCGTTGGGAGGCGGGACATAGTCCAGGTCGTGCAAATTCTTGTCGATGGCCGGAGTCTCGGTTCCAGACCTGGAAGACCGTTAGAGGGCGGGTGATAATAGACGGGTTGGGAGGAGGAACAGGGGAGGACCAGGAGTTGTCAAGATCTGGGAGGCTCAGGGGCTCTGAACAAGCAGAGTGAGGAAATGCTTACCGAGGCTGGTCTTGCAAAGCAGAGCGATTGTTGACGCTGGTCAAGGTCCTAAGGAGGCGCCGGGCCTCATCAACATTTTCGTTGGTTTGCTGCAATTTTTTGTCTTCTTCGATATCGCTGTCCTCGTCACTTGTGTCATCATGAATCGTATATGGCCGCCTATCCTTGTCCTTGTCGAGCGAGGAAAGGGGAATGTCAACGTTGTCGATCCAGTCTCCCAGGGGTTTCGTTGGAGGTGATGCCGTTGGCGACGCGTAGCCTTGCGGAGTTATACTTTGGGGTGTATGTGCTTGTGAGTGTTGCTGTGCAGGGGTATGAGAGTTGCTGAGTCGGTTTGCCAATCGACTGGCACGATTTTGAGCCTGGGCGGCCGCCGCAGTTGTCCTTCCCTCCCAATCCAGCGGTGCCAGGTGATGATCAGCGACATCCTCCGAGGGAGGGAGCCGAATCTCAGGAATATCAGGCCTTCGCGTGTTTTCGGCAGGGGCTGGAGGTTCCCCAAGAGCAGAGTCGTCCGGCTCAGAAACATTTGAGAACTTCACTTTCTGCCCATGCTTGTTTCCAGGGCGCAGGCGGCTCGGGCTGTGCCGCCTGCTCACCGTGGCACTGGAATTGTTGCTTGTATCTTCGGAACTCGTCAAGGGTCGGTGTTCACTGTCGGCCATGTTTCAGGCCACGACAGAGGGGCAAGATGTGTTAGAAACGAATGTCGATATGGTACGCAGGCAACGTAGAATCCGAGGTTCGAATAAGGTTATGAGGGGCAATCTGGACGATTCAAAAACCAGCAGAGGACATCGCGGCGGACGACGATTCGGAAACAATGGCAAGGCCGAGGCACCAGCCTGAGTTGTCCAGGCCGAGGACGATGACGATGGATCTGTTCGTGACAAGAATCACAAAGAACAAGATAAACACAGGCTGGCTGAAAAGGAATGAAAAGTGAAGGAGAAAAGGGTTGTAGACATTGCGGTGTCCTTGGGGGAGGCGACAGAGTTCAACGAACCTGGCGTGATAGGAGCTGACGAAAAGCAGAAACTGGGCAGCAACTGAGCAAATTGCATCAGAATGCCACTTACCCTTGAGACCCACGCATTTCGATAACAACACATCGAACGCGATGTCCGGCACGTGTGGAGGCGACAAGAGTTGGTCTGGTCCCCTACTCGTACACATCACGATCCATTATTCTGATATCTGAAGGGACGTGCAACCAAGGCGAAGAAAAAGTGGAAACGGAAGACTCGGACGGCGGCGACGCCTGGAGGTGGTGTGGCTCCTTTGGCAGTTGCCAATCGCCAATCGCAGCGAGGCCGAGAAAGTTCGATAGCATTCGGATGCAACTGATGGATCCTGGCTGAGGCTCGTGGGAAAAGCTTGACGACGGGAGGCTGACGCAACAGGTACCGAAGGAGGAAGAAGATGTTGCAAACGACGTCGCTGGCGAGGCCGATCGGAACTTGTGCAGGCCCTTTGAGACCGAGTCTCACAGTGGCGTGCTGGCCGCGATAAAGAGATAGGTCCCGCCGCCGTTGAGCGCTTCCCATGTGCTTATCTCGCGAGCAAAAATTCTGCTGCAGTTGCTATGATTTGGCAGACGCGTTGGCATGGAGTGAGTGTAACAGTGGATCGTTGGTCAGCGACCTCAACGAGTTTGGCTGCGTCTCGCATGTGAATGTCCGAAGCCTGAAGGGCGGTGCTTTTGCCTGGTAGGCTTTTAATCTCTCGCACTGAAAGGGGAGGTTGATCCAGGGAGATAGAGCCCGATTCGGAGCCAGGGCCTGGACCCGATTCCTATTTGAATGGAAGCGACAATAATAGCTCCAGGGGGGAGGTGTCAAGGCGACTCGGCGAAGGCAAAAAAGGGCGGCGATAGCGATGGGCGACGGTTGGTTGAAAAGTGAGTTTTTCTTGATCGAAGCCCGAAGGACAATGACGGTGCCACTTCGGCGAGAGATTGTTGAGAGCGCTTCCGCCTCAACTAGCATACCGTATTCAATTAGTACCGTCAAGCATTACATGCGGAGGCGTAGCAATTCGCCACCTTGGCATCTTGGCGCCGCTCTGTCCGCGTCAGCCAATCGAAGAGCGTCGTCGGAATATCAAAATTGATCCTTCGCCTTGACCCTGTTGACGACCTGGACCTAGTACTCTGCAGATCGAACGGGCGACAAAAGCCAATGTCGACTTCAAGTCCCTCATTCTGGCGGCTGCTCTCACGTGAAAATGCCGCGTGAAGCGGACGTCTCCAACATCGAGCGCGGGTTCATCCTTGACAGCCTGAGCCAAGGTGTGCGCATCGATGGCCGCCGCCTCGACCAATTCAGGAACCTGACCCTGGACTTTGGGGACGAGTACGGCACAGTGACGGCACAATTGGGGAAGACACGGTAGGCTCACCTGAAGCCACGAGAGTCTGAATCTTTGCTGACCGTCGCTACAAGGGTTCACGTCCAAATCTCGGCGGAAGTCACCAAGCCGTTGGAGGAGCGCAAGTTTGAAGGTGTCTTCACCATCGTCACCGAGCTGAGTCCTATCGCGTCTCCTGCCTATGAAGTCGGCCGACAGACGGAGCAAGAAGTCATCCTCTCGCGCACCCTCGAAAAGGCAATCCGAAGATCACGGGCGATCGATACAGAATCCCTATGTATCATTGCCGGCGCCAAATGCTGGTCCGTTCGAGCCGATGTCCACATTCTGGACTCTGACGGCGGGCTGATCGACTGTTCCTGCCTCGCCATTGTGGCAGCACTGCGACATTTTCGCAGACCAGATGTCTCGGTCGATGGCGAGAATGTCACCATTTACACCATGGCCGAGCGAGTTCCCGTAGCATTGAGCATCATGCACTACCCGGTCTGCATCACCTTCAGTTTCTACCACAATGGGGATACGATCTTGCTCGATGCTACGCGGCATGAGGAGCAAGTCCGAGAGGCTGCCGTGATCTTCACGGTCAATGACTTCGAGCTGTGCCAGATGGCCAAATTGGGCGGAGATGCGGTTGATGCAGTGGCTATCCTGAAGTGCGCTTCGACGGCCCTGGCCAAGGGCAAGGAAATCAATGGGATTGTGGCCAAAGAATTGGCGCGGGATTCAACCAAGCGTGACGTCGGAGGAATGATTGCAGAGCTGAGGGCAGAGAACGAGAGATGATGATACGCCTCTTCAACGTTGGGTGTTTGCTGAATTGAAGGTCCAAGTATCTTCGCCTCGCAACCCAATCCTCACAGTGTGGCGGTACCTTTATTAATAACTAGCCAAGGCGAATCACATGTCGTGTCTCAGTATCGTCGGGCGTGCTTGCGAGATCCTATAGCCACTTGTCTTTAGGACTCCGCACTTTAGACTGGTTATCCGCAGGAGCTCTACAAACGCGTGTCCTCCGCCTGCTGGGCCTCATCTAGGCTCCAGGCAATTGACTCAATCCCCGATGATGTGCACTTGCTCGGTAGATGCCAGTAGCTAGAGGGATAGATCGGAGAGTTCAACTTGTTACTGGCTCCGAGTCACTTGAAAGTTGTGGCAGTGTGCCACGCTAGTGTCTCAGGGACTCGTAAGGGTCCAAATGGCAATCGACCTGGGGGTCCTGGGGGCTTGGCCCGGCTGGGGCTTTGGTGCCTCCGTACAGTGAGTGGTTCCTTGGAGGTACTGGTACCTCAGGGTACTCGTCCAGGTACACCTCCTGCTAAGAAGTCATGGTAGACGGCGGTAGCGTTTAAGGTACCCAACGGCCCCGAGGCTCGAGCACTCGTTTGTCCGGGGTGCCCATCACCTGGAACTTTACTACCTTAGTACTCGTAGTTGCAGCCTGTAGGCTCACCACGCTGGAAGGCTGGGGACTGGGCAGGTAACCCGCAGCCAGCAGCGTTTACCAGGTTGCTCCGCCGCCGCCGCGCCGCAGCCACACACTGCGCGTCCTGCTGCACGCAGTCCGTGCTCGGTACCTGTTCAGTCCAGTCCAGTCCAGTGTTCACCTTTCAAACCTCGTACGCATGCAATTGCGCTGACATCCCATCCCCTCCAAACGCGCTCTCTCCAGAATAACATGCCCCCTGCGAGGAGCCTCAAATTGTCCTAGACCCTACCTGCTTGATGAAGTATCACATGGCCTGGTAATGCCGTCGACTGCCTCCTCATAACTCATCCGGCGCCGCTATTAGGAGACATGGCCGGTCGATCCAATGCGCCAGGAGCTGCCCATCCGCAGAACCCTCTCTACGACCTGGGGGACTCACAACCCGTCTACAGTTCAGGCCAGCGCCCTCCCGTAGACGACACACAGCTGCTACAGACCTTCAACATCGACGACTCCGACGACCCTCAGCCCAGACCTTCAACGAGTTACGATGACTTTGTCGGCGGGGGCAGGCCACCCGTCCATCGCCAGGCGCAACCGGGAGCCTCATCGAGTCGCCCCTTCAGCGCCCCATACATGGATGAAGGTGCTCGGAACTACTCCCAGACCTCTGATCTAAACAACTACGCGAAATACGGGGATGGCGAGGACTACGGAGAGGAAGAGTCGGGCTACAAGTACTATGATGGCGGAGGCCCCTCGGACGAAAACATCCCTGGGGGAGGAGTCCAGGTGGTCGGACGGCATCACGGCCGAGATCGAAGAAGTCTCATGTCCATGTCTGGGGTGATGGACAGAGCCAAAAGCATGCTGGGGATGCGCGAGAGCAACTATTCCGACATGAACCTCCCGTTGACCGAGGCCGGCATGCGAAACGCCAGAGTGGACACGGTAGGCACCGACGACGGCCACCATGTAGCACGAGAAAAGAAGGAGTTTACTTTCGACAGCGTCAAGTCGATGTTCACTCGAAGAAAGGTCGACCCGGCGACCTTGGGACCCCGGATCATCCATCTCAACAACGCCCCCGTCAACGCTTCCAGCAAATGGATCGACAACCATATCTCCACCGCCAAATACAACATCGCCACATTTCTCCCGAAATTCCTCTTCGAACAGTTCTCCAAATATGCCAACTTGTTCTTCTTGTTCACCGCCGCTCTGCAGCAAGTCCCGAATGTGTCCCCGACCAACAGATATACCACCATTGTTCCGCTTATGATTGTGCTCATGATTTCGGCCATCAAGGAGCTGGTGGAAGATTATAAGCGAAAGACTTCGGACAAGACCTTGAACGACTCGCCAGCTAAAGTTTTGAAAGGTTCGACCTTTGTCGAGACCAAATGGATCAACGTCGCCGTGGGCGATGTCGTCCGAGTGGAATCCGAGGAGCCGTTTCCTGCCGACTTGGTGCTGCTTGCCTCTTCAGAGCCAGAAGGTCTCTGCTACATCGAGACGGCCAATCTCGATGGCGAGACCAACTTGAAGATCAAACAAGCCATTCCCGAGACCGTTCACCTGGTAAACCCTGCGGACCTGGGCCGCGTAAGCGGTCGTATACGGTCGGAGCAGCCGAACAGCAGTCTCTACACGTACGAGGCCACCTTGACTTTGTCTGGCACCGGGAACGAGAAAGAACTTCCTCTGGCCCCGGACCAGTTACTCCTGCGAGGAGCCACTCTGCGTAACACTCCTTGGGTGCATGGAGTGGTCGTCTTTACCGGCCATGAAACCAAGTTGATGCGAAACGCCACTGCCACCCCGATCAAGCGGACGGACGTGGAGCGAATGCTCAACAAACAGATTCTTATGCTGGTGGCCATTCTCCTGGTTCTCAGCGCGGTCAGCACCATCGGTGACCTTATTGTACGATCCACTGCCGGTGAGAAGCTCACTTACCTTTACTATGACAGCTTCAACGCGGCGTCTCAGTTCTTCTTGGACCTTTGTACCTATTGGATTCTTTACTCCAACTTGGTCCCCCTCTCCCTTTTCGTCACCGTCGAGATTGTCAAGTATTTCCAGGCCTTCCTCATCAACAGCGACCTGGACATCTACTATCCAGAGACAGACACTCCTGCCATATGTCGAACCTCTTCGCTCGTGGAGGAGTTGGGACAGATTGAGTACATTTTCTCCGACAAGACTGGGACTTTGACATGCAACATAATGGAGTTCAGACAGTGTTCCATCCATGGCATTCAATATGCCGATATCGTGCCGGAGGATCGAAAAGCGACCGGTCCAGACGATCTCATAGGCGTTCACGATTTCAAACGCTTAAGAGAAAACCTGAGGACGCATCCTCACAGAGGAGCCATTGAACAGTTCCTCGCTCTCCTCGCAGTCTGTCACACCGTCATCCCCGAACGCAAGGACGAAAAGTCCGAGATCAAGTATCAAGCAGCCTCCCCCGATGAGGGTGCCCTGGTCGAAGGTGCTGCAATGCTTGGTTACAAGTTTGTGGCCCGGAAACCACGCTCGGTGATCATCGAGGCTGACGGCCAGGAAATGGAATACGAGCTTCTTGCAGTGTGTGAATTCAATTCAACACGAAAGAGGATGTCAACCATTTTCCGATGTCCCGACGGCAAGGTCAGAATTTACTGTAAAGGAGCCGACACGGTGATCATGGAGAGATTGGCCAAAGACAACCCCATCACGGAGGTGACATTACAGCATCTGGAAGACTATGCCACGGAAGGGTTGCGGACCCTCTGCCTTGCCATGCGTGAGGTTCCAGAAACTGAATATCTGGAATGGCGACAAATCTTTGACAAAGCCGCTACAACAGTTGGAGGAAACCGTGCGGACGAACTTGACAAAGCGGCGGAAATCATCGAACATGACTTCTACCTCCTTGGGGCCACTGCAATCGAGGACCGCCTCCAAGACGGAGTGCCGGATACCATTCATACGCTGCAACAGGCAGGGATCAAGGTGTGGGTCCTCACTGGCGACAGACAAGAAACGGCCATCAATATCGGAATGAGTTGTAAGTTGATCAGCGAGGACATGACTCTATTGATCGTCAACGAGGAAAACGCCAACGGGACGCGGGAGAACCTCCAGAAGAAATACGACGCAGTACGAAGTCAAGCAGCATCTGGGGAACACGATGTGTTGGCGCTGGTCATCGACGGCAAGTCCTTGACGTTCGCGTTAGAAAAGGACATGGAGAAACTGTTCCTCGACTTGGCCATCATGTGCAAGGCCGTGATCTGTTGTCGGGTATCACCACTACAGAAAGCCCTGGTGGTGAAACTCGTGAAGCGGCATCTGAAAGCTCTCCTTCTTGCGATTGGGGACGGAGCCAACGACGTGTCCATGATCCAAGCCGCTCACGTCGGCGTAGGCATCAGCGGCGTCGAAGGCCTCCAGGCCGCTCGGAGTGCCGATGTCTCGATCGCTCAATTTCGATATCTCAAAAAGCTGCTCCTTGTGCACGGTGCTTGGAGCTATCAAAGAATCAGCAAGGTCATCCTGTACTCTTTCTACAAGAACATTGCCATGTTCATGACGCAGTTTTGGGTAAGTCACAACTTTCGCCTGGAGACGGATTGCAGGAGGGATGCTAATCCGATTGGACGCGCAGTACTCGTTCCAAAACGCCTTCTCTGGCCAGGTCATCTACGAATCCTGGACCCTGTCATTCTACAACGTGTTGTTCACCTTCCTCCCGCCGTTCGCCATGGGTGTCTTTGATCAATACATCTCCGCTCGGCTACTAGACCGGTATCCTCAGCTTTACCAGCTAACACAAAAAGGTCTCTTCTTCCGGATGCACTCTTTCTGGTCTTGGGTAGGCAACGGATTCTACCACTCCATTCTCGCATACATCTTTTCGTCTTACTTCTTCTACGACGATCTCGTCCTCTCCAATGGCAAGATCGGCGGCCATTGGTTGTGGGGCACTTCAACATACACCGCAATCTTGCTGGTGGTCCTGGGTAAAGCGGCCCTCATCACCAATGTATGGACGAAATACACCGTCATGGCAATCCCGGGCTCTTTCCTCATCTGGCTGGCCTTCATCCCAGCGTATTCCTACGCCGCCCCCAGCATTGGCTCAGGCTTCTCGACAGAGTTGTACGGCATCATCCCTGTCATGTTCACCTCACCGGTGTTCTATGCCTTGTGCCTCGTCCTCCCCCCGGTGTGCCTGGTGCGCGACTTTGCATGGAAGTACGCAAAGCGCATGTATTTCCCGCAAGCGTATCACCACGTGCAAGAGATCCAGAAGTACAATGTCCAGGACTACCGGCCGCGCATGGAGCAATTCCAGAAGGCGGTCAGAAAGGTCCGACAGGTCCAGCGCATGCGAAAACAGCGCGGCTACGCCTTCTCCGCCGGTGACGAGACCGGGCAGACGATGAGGCTGCTGAACGCATACGACACCACGCAGCATCGCGGCCGGTATGGCGAGATGCACAGCGTGAGGGAGTCGACAGGTTGAGCGGGCACATTAGTATAGTTGCGTTTTGTGATATCCAGGGCCGATGAGATGAGTATGTACGACTTTTTTCCGCTCCTTCTTCTCTTCTTGGGGAGCGGAACGAGATGCGACGAGAGACCGAAATGAGATGTTATCTGACTGAGCCTTCCTTCCTTTCTTCGTTCTTCTTCTTTGAAACGTGTATAGCATGAACTAGCGGGGGCAAACAACGGCGGACAAACACAGGTCAACTGGGGCAGCGGAGGGAGGGAGGGAAAGACGGAAGAGGAAGGGGGAGGGGGAGGAAGGCACTCGAGCTCTGAATTGAATTGAAATGCATTGAACTGAACTGAAATGAACTGAATCGTGCTGAATTGATTTGAATTCACTTAACGTAAGAATAACTACAGTGCAAGTTACTCAGGGCTGGAGTCGGTCAATTAAGGTAGGGAGTACAGATGTAGTGTACAGAGTAAGGGGTCTTCGCATGATCATCGCTGGCGATCTCCCCCTTGTCCTCGGCCCCGTTATGAATGGATGGATCAGGTCAAAACGTCAAATTCGGAGTGGGCATTCCACTTGAAAGGCAGATAGGTATTCCAGGTTCAATTCGTCAAAAGGTCAAAGTCAGTGGGTACCCAAACCCAAACCCCAAAGTCAAAGGTCAAAGCGTGAGCGTGAGCAGTCGTCTCTCTCGTGTATATGCTGCTGTCGGTGAATTTCATACTCCCCTGCATCCCCCATCTTATGGTCGCCATCTATGATGGGCACCCAATGCCTGTTCAAACCGCCCCTTTCCCTGGTAATCGCCGCAGTCTCCACTAAGAGCATACACGGAATGATGAAGTCAAATGGCCTCATCCTTGCCGAACAAGGCTCCGAGACCTTTTCCTTTGTCTTTCGGGGTCAACACCACGGGCTCGACCTTCTTCTTGCCCCAGAAGTCAAGTTCCGTATCGGCGGATCCGGCGACATTGACGTCCACGGGAGCCGATGGCGGTGGAATGTGCGGGGTCACTAGGTCGATACCCTTCGAGGTGCTCGCGGAGCTGCTGTAAAGAGGATTGGTGCGTGCGGGCAATGGGCGCAGGTTGAACTCGTACATACTGTCGAAACTGGAGGCCGTGGTCGTGGGCGTATTGCCGAGACTGGGCGTCGAGGGGGCGAGGGTCGTCATGCTCATGGTGCTCTTGTGTCTCAGGGCCGCCGGGCGATCGAGGGTGATCTCGGCGTGTTCAGACGAGGCGAGAGTGCTTCTCTGGTGGAAGCGGCTCAAGTAGCGAAATGCCTCGGACGTGGACGAGGCGCCACGTTGTGGTATTTTGGGCTTCCATTCCGTGGGGTCAAGATCCGACGTGTAGTCATGAATGTCGGGGGTTATCCGGTATGAGGGAGTGTCGTTAAAGTCTGAGGAGACACTGGCCATGCGCGCAGGGAAGATAGGACGCGGGGAGGAGGGCATTGACGAGGGCATCGAGGAGGCGATCCTGGACGCCGACAGAGGTTTGGCCGAGTCCTTGCGACGACACCTGGAGGATACTGTCAGTGTCGTGCGAGGCTACCGCAACGAGAGAGACTGGAGACTCACGCTTCACTGCAGTAGAGGATCGAGTTGCAAGGAGTCATAATCTGTTTCTCGCACATGGCGCTGTACGGGAGAAGACGGTCAGCCGGGCTGATACAATGCCAGCATGGCCATGGCCCATCTCACCAATATTGCAGAAAACTGGCAGCCATCTCCTTCTCTTTGGCCTTGGTGGCCTTGTTGTCGTCGGCGGCCGCGGCAGCAAGCACGCGTGACTCACCAGGCGTGCTTCGACGCTTCAGTTTCCGGGCAGCGGGAGACGACGAAGTCTTGCCATGGGGAGGATTGTGGGCGAGATCTATCCCCATTGAGAGCGGTGAAGGGGGAGGGGAGGCGGAGGGTGTATGTATTAGTACTTGGGAGGCATGAGTGGTGAAGGCGCAGGGAGAGATGATGTGAGGAACAGTACGAGGGGGAGAGAGAGAGGGACCGATGTTGTGACGTTCGTTGTCCCGTTGGGCAGCAAGTGCAATGAATGAGGTGGCACATGCGCCCGGACAGTGGACACACACCGCCATCATCGGCTAACACAGGCGGGAATTCCACGCCTCCCTAGCCTGTACCCTTCCTGGCAAGGTACCTAGTAGGCCCCTAGGCTGACTGGGGCCAGAACGGTGCACGGAGTACGGAACACGGATAGGCTGCTGCCAGTTGGTCGCGTGCCTGAGCCTTTACCTGCGGCCAGGGAGCCTGCACCTTTGGGGCGCTGCAGCCTCAGCCTCTCATGTCTCGCTTTCCCCTGGGCGCAACTTGGAGTGAGTATTTGGCATCCCGCGGCTTCACCTCCAGGTCCAGGGTCCTGAGTTCCACTCAATCTGGATGGCTCGGAGACCCAGATCCGTCATACTAGGTGCACGACGCTTGTAGAAGAGACAAATAAGTAAGTCACCCTTAACCTTCAATTCGGCCTTGCAAGTTGTGAGTCCAAAAAGCCATCTGGGCAATACCTTAGGCATGCACCCACCCACCCGCCGGCGCAGGAGCCAGTGAATTATCCGCCGGCCCCGGCTACGGCTACGGCTACGGCCCCGAGCCGGATCCGCGCCTGGTAAAGTGACCTTCAACATCCATCCAGGCAAAGGCTTACATGTCACTGGCAGGGTTTTGACACATTCAATGAACAAAGAAGAGAATCTTCATGTGAACGTACTTCGTAGGTACGTCCCTCATACATACTCATGCTGCGAGATGAGAGGGCTAGACCACGCCCGGTCGATCCCAGTACCTCATCAGGCTGTGGTAAAGCTGCCGGGCATCAGCCTGCTGACCCTGCTGAGTCTGCTAAGCCCCGACCGCCTTTTTGCAGCTTAACTCCTTTCTCGAACGAGGAGAGGCTATTGCGTCGTTTCACTCGGTTCACCGGAAAACCCGTCAGGAACACCTCTCGCGACGAGGCCTTCACGGCCAACATAGCAACCCAGCATGCTGCTCCAACTGAAGCGATATTCTTTCAGCTCTTGCAGCATCTTGTACCCAGTCACATTGGCAAATCCAATCCCCGTGGATGGATCCTGGTATCGGACAGGTAAACCGGTCGTTCCACACAGCTCTTGACTCTGTTTCACGTGTTTGCCCGCTTTGCGTTGGTTGTAGAATATCGAAAACTGTTGCCGCGACTCGCTAGACAGTGCATCGAACTTTTCCAAGAAGACAAGATTCCTGGTAGAATGCTCCGGGGGAGGAGGAGGTAGTTCAGGAGCACCGGTAGGCTTAACATTAGGCGGGACCTGGGACTGCTCTGCCTCTGTTGCTTCGGTTTTGATCTGAATATTATCTTCTCCTTTACCTGCCTCTTTCCCGCCGGATTCTTCAGCCTGCGGCATGAGCGTCGGGACATTTTTGGCTTGATCCTCGGCTTTGCGAGGTGTTTCCGAGTGCTGCTCAACACTTTGTTCGGCCCCAAGCTTGGATGGGGCAGGGCTCGGCCGGTTACCCTCGGGAGTGTTGGTGTCGACTTCCATGTTCGCATACTCATGAATGCCCTTCAAGAACGAATCTTCCTGTGGAGCCGGAACCAAAACTGGCGCCCGGGTCTCGTCATTGCTAACTGCAATCTCAGGGGTCTTCTCCGGGGAAACTTCTAGGGGTGCTTTCTCAGGGACCTTGGCAGACGGTGCCTCAAGGCTGTGCTGAGGTTCTTCTGGCTTGTGCTGCAAGGTCGGCTCGTGCGGGAGGCCGCCGGATGAAGCCTCTCCAGATTCAGGGGATGATTCCTGGGGTTTGAGAAGCGTTTGCTCTTGAGGTGGCTCTTGAGGTTGTTCTTTAGGTGGCTCTTGGGATGGCTCTTGAGGTTGTGCATTAGATGGATCTTGAGGTGGCCCTTGAGCCTGTTCCTTAGGTGGCTCCTGAGGCGGAGCTTGAGGTTGTTCTTTCGGTGGCTCTTGAGACGGACCTTGAGGTTGTTCTTTCGCTGTTTCTGCTTCCTGTGTTGATTCTTTCGGCAACTCCTTCGAGACATCCTTCTGCGATTCCTGAGTTGGTTCTTTAGATGGCTCCGCCGGCGGTTCTGTGGGCAGGTTCAGGATGGACGGTGCAGAGGATGATGTCTCCGTAGTTGGCTGTGCCTGGGCGAGCGCAGCTTTCTCCGCATTCTTTGCTGCGGCCAGCTGTTCATGATATGCTTTTGGCTTTCGTCCTCGCTTCTTGGGTTCTATTCCACCCTCTATCACATCTCCAGCATCCTTCGTCCCAATCTTGTGAAGTTTCGGTCCAATCCAGGTGGCCTTCGCACTCCACCAAGAGACCACTGGCCCATCCAGTTTCCGGTTCTTCAAGGCTGCCAGTTTTTCGGCTTGTTCAGCTTGTCTTTTCCTCTCCGTCGCCTCCCAGCGGTTGAGACTTTTGGCGTTCTGTCTTTCCACTCGAGCAGCCTCGGCCAGTCGATCGGCCTGTGTGAGTTCCTTTGGAGCATCTCTAGCTCGTTCTTTATCTCTCTGCTGCTTGAGCGCCTTCATTTTCTTGCTTTGGGCCTCGCTCTCTTTGAGACGGGCAATCGTTTCCGCTCGGTGGGCGATCGTCTGTTTCCGTAGCGAACTCCGGCCTGAGTCTTGGTCGTGCACCCATGTGACTCTTTCCTTCTTCTTGGAGGGTTTGGCTTGGGACGGTGCCACTGTCGGTCGTGTGGGATCAGTCTTGAGTTTCTTCCTCAGCCCGGCTACACTGGTCAACGCCAGGTCCGCCTTGCGCTTCTTTGCGCGTTCGTCCTTAGCTTGTTTTTGCAGTTCCTTCTCTCCTTCCAGATCTTCGGCGGCGGCGTTTGGTCCTTGATCATCATCGTCACTGGAAGACATGTCGGCATCGTCTTCCCCTTCGCTGCTTTTGAACTCCTCGTCTTCCTCCTCCTCATTGTTTTGAAAGAGAAGTGCCACCTCGTCAGGCTCTTCCTGGTCAGCCTCAACCTCCACTTCCGCCAATACCATGTCTCTGTCGTATCGATTGCCGGCGGTCTTTCGTCGCTCTCGGCCGGCGACGAGAGTCTCGACTTGTTCGTCTTGGGATTCATCTTCGCTTGTGTCCGTATCAGACAGCTGGGGTGTGTCATCTGTCGCTTCGTAGTCCGCCATGATGGTAGCTATCGTGTTGCCAGGGTCATGAGTCACGTCAGTTGGACATGAGTAAGTTGCCTACTGCACTCTCGCCTGTTGTCGCAATGTTGATGTGGTGATGCGGAGGAAGATGCACGGAAGACTTTCTGCGGCACTGACCACTTACGGAAACTGTGCCGAAACCCACTTTACGCGCCTGCCGCGATTCGCGACCTCCAAGACGCGTGTGATCGTCATGGACCATTCGTGCGCTACTCTAAAATACTACCGCTACTCACTCCCTGTCTTTACATACCTTCGTTGTCCTTTCCAATCCTATCCTCCACACAGTGTGACACGCGTTCCGCGGAACTGAAGTTCAACGATGCCCAAACCTCGGCAGACTGACACCGCTATCGCATCAGCCTCGATTTCAAGCAACCCTAATAGCAGAAAGCGAAAGCGGCTGGATCCCGAGTTGGATAATGGCCCAGTGAGCCCAGAGCACAAACTTCTTCGAAACGGGACACAAAGTATCCGAGCATCTCCTAGAACGAAGCGGGGGGCAGTCAGTCTAAAAGTCGAGGAAGAAGTTGCTACAACAATCACCACGAAGGTGGATGGTTCGGTGAAAATTGAACAAGAGGCCGAAGTCAAGATTGAAGATGCTGGCAAATCAGGTCTGAAGCGATCTCGAACAAACACCAAATCAAAGGCTTCGAAAGTCAAGGACTTGGAAGTGGATCAAGACGATTCAGACGGAGACGAGCAGCCTGCAAAAACAACACGAAAGCGCAAGACCAAAGAGGAAAAGGAAGCTGAAGAAATGCCGCTCGCCGAGCGTGCCGTCGGATTGAAGATGTTCGTGGGCGCTCATACGAGTGTAGCTAAAGGGGTGGAAAACGCGGTCACGAATTGCGTCCACATCGGAGGCAACGCATTTGCATGCTTTCTCAAATCGCAGCGGAAATGGGACAACCCGCCCTTGAAAGACGAGAATCGAGATGCGTTTCGAAAGGCCCTGGTGGAACACAAATATGACGGACTGTCACATATTGTGCCTCACGGATCGTACCTGGTCAACCTGGCGACGGAAGACAAGGACAAGGCGAAACAGTCATACAATGCCTTCATCGATGATCTCCGCCGTTGCGAAGCCCTGGGCATTCGATATTACAATTTCCACCCTGGCGGCGCGGGACAGAGCCCGTTCGGGGAGGCCATCACGAGATTGGCCAACAATCTGAACCGCGCACTCTCCGAGACGAGCACCGTTGTCCCGTTGCTGGAGAACATGGCGGGACATGGAACATTGATCGGTGGGCGCTTTGCGGACCTTCGCGACGTGATCTCACAGATCAAACCGGAGTTCAAATCTCGCATCGGCGTCTGCATCGACACGTGTCATGCCTTTGCGGCAGGATATGATCTTCGCACGCCTGAGGCATTCAAGAAAACAATGGACGAGTTTGGCGAGGTTGTCGGGTTTCAATACCTCAAAGCCCTGCATCTGAATGATTCGAAAGCGCCGTTCAACAGTCACAGAGACCTGCACC
The DNA here is from genome assembly GCA_001599775.1 of Exophiala alcalophila. Lineage (NCBI taxonomy): Eukaryota > Fungi > Ascomycota > Eurotiomycetes > Chaetothyriales > Herpotrichiellaceae > Exophiala > Exophiala alcalophila. The sequence continues at coordinate 6,315,431 of BCHY01000001.1, forward strand.
AGAACATCGGCTTGGGATTTCTTGGACTCCGAGCATTTCACAGCGTGATGAACGAGCCTCGCTTCCATGGCTTGCCGATGATTCTCGAGACCCCTTCCGAGAGACCGGACCCGAAGGACCCCAAGGGCAAGAAAACCATCGAGGACAAATCCGTGTGGGCGACGGAAATCAAGCTCCTTGAGAGTCTAATCGGGATGGATCCGGAAGGCGAGGAGTTCAAGACCCTGGAAAAGCAGCTGAGTGCCCGGGGCAAGAAGGAGAGGGACGAGGCCCAAGCTCAATACGACAAGAAAATGGAGAAGGAGAGTAAGAAGCTTGCCAAGGAACGGGAGAAGGGCCAGAGAAGTCTGAGTGATATGTTCGGGAAGCCCAATGCGAAAGGCACGGCGGCTGCGAAGAAGAAGAAGAAACGGGAAGATAGCGACGACGATGAGGAGGATGAGAGCGAGCTGAGCGAGTAGAGTGATGTGGAAGATCGTCCTTGAGCCTGGCATCATGGTCCGGCGAAGAAGACGTCGTGCTGTGCTGTGGAGCGTGCCCGAAGGGGAGTGGAATTCATTCATGTACAATTATGAATATGAACAATGATACTGCCCACTCTAAAGAAAAGCCCAGTTGTAAACACAGAAACCAGAAGTATGTATAGAGTGTGATTGTGCAAAGGGACTGACTGCAAAACGCCAATAACGTGGGCCCCCATACCGTCATGCAAAAGCATCAGATCATGTCGTTGGTCATACGTATTTCCACTTTATCCCATACTTTCTTTCTATACAACCCCGTGCCTGCATCTCGTCTGGATCCAAACTGGAGCAAATCAGCTGGAATTACCCCACTCGGTGCCCTTGACGTAGACGTGGACGCCGTCCCTCGGCCTGGCGGTGATGCCGCCCTTGATGACGATCTCCTGGTCCGGATCGACCATCTCAAAGTCAAAGGCGCCCACGAAGGCGGCGAGCAGGCATGCGAACTCTGCGGTGGCGAACTTTGCGCCGATGCAGCTGCGCGGGCCGTGCAGGAACGTCAGGAACGCGTAGTTGCTCACCGCGCCGCCGGCGTTGGCCTGGCCGGGCGCCATCCACCGGTCTGGGTTGAACTCGCTGGCGTCGTCGCCCCAGAGCTCGGCGTTGTGGTTGACCGCCCAGGGTGCCAGGACGACTTTCGTGCCCTTGGGTACGAATTGGCCTTGGATCGTCGTGTCAGACGCCGTGTCACGCAGCGTCAGCGGTACGGGTGCCCACAGGCGCAGCGTCTCCTGGCATACGGCGTGCAGGTACGGCATGCCGTCGATGACCTCGTGGTTGATCTCCTGCGAGTCTAGGCCGGATATGTGCGCGTGGATCTCCTCGCGAAGGCGCTTTTGGATTTCCAGGTTCTGGCATAGTTGGTAGATGGCCCATGAAAAGGCAGATGCGGTGGTTTCGTGGCCAGCCGCCAAAAAGGTCATCATGTTGTCGACGAGCTCCTCGTCCTGGAAGCCGCCGGATTCGAGCGCCACTGAGATGATGTCCGGCTGCATGGGCTCCTTGTTGGCGAGGCGTTGCTTCTTCTGTTCGACGAGGCGGCGGCAGGTGTTGCGGGCCACCGACGACGCTGCCTGGATGCTTCGATTCCGATTCACGGGCAGATTGCGGAGGATGAAATGCGGGAAAATGAATTGGAGCATGACCAGTATCCGAGCGGTGCGATCGGGTTGGAAAACGGAGCGGTACACGCGATTAAGCTCGTTGGTCGGGTCCTGAAGGGCGTTGAAGTCCTGGCCCATGCCGGCCACGCCGATGATGTCCAATGTTGCCCGGCTTCCCCATTCGCTGATTTCGACAATTGGTCTGGACTCGGCGGACTCGGTAGACTCGGTGGACTTAGTGGATTCTTTCACCTCCTTTTGGATGCACTCGACCATTTCACGGGACTTGGACCAGAAGATCGGGTACAATTCTTTGATGTGGCGGAAGTGAAACGCCGGCATGAGACTCTTCCTTTGAGCTTTGTGCTCGTCACCCTCGGCGAGGAGCACGCCGACGCCCAGGATTTGGCCGATGCCATTGCGGAGGAGTTCGGGTTTGATGAAGTCGTAGCTCTTTGTGGTCAAGACTTCGGCGAGGGCTTTAGGGCTTGTCACGAGGAGCCGCTCGACATTGAACAGATGCAGATATCGGAGCAGGCCGTCGTTGGGGACCTCGCTCGCCCAACGCCGCGGCGGAATGCCGGAGGACTCTTTCAGGATCGTGAGCCATTTGCCTGTAATCAAGCCGTTGCCCGGCACGGTTGGGAGGTTTCGCAGAGGACTGACGAAATGAGGATAGACAAGGACGTTGTAGATGCTGCTGATGAGCCATTGGAGGAGGAATAGCGCACAAGCGGTCAAGCCGTAGGATTTGAATGGGGCATATTGAGGAGCGAATTTGCCAAGGAGAACGGCCCCAGCCAGAGATGCGGCGACCCGGAAGCGAAAGTTGCTCAGAAACTCGGGGAATTGTAGAGACATGATGGTGGTGAGGGGGGGGGAGGGGTAGCGACTCGGCCACCAAAGACTCGAACTGCCCGAGGAGCTGAGGCGGTCGTGGTTTGCGAAGATGGCAGAGAAGTTCCAACAAGCCAAGCTGAACCGAAGATACAAGATGGACCGGCGACCGGTACGGACGGAGGGAATGACGAGGTAGTAGTAGTAGCACTGTAGCAGTAGTGGAGGACGAAACGCCAGGCAGCAATAAATGTGAATGATGAGTTGGAACTTGAAGTTGCAGGACCCAAAAGAACGGACACGGACACGGAGGCGGAGGAACTACCTTGTTTGCAGTCTCTTTCCGTCTGACAGTCAACTTCAACTCCATTTTGCGTGCCGCGTGCCCGAGATTGACTCTGTCAGACCAAACCACCTGTCAGCCGCGGATTCGGCGCGACATTCTCCCGCAAAGGTTTCAAGCGTCGTTGATTGCGAGCCAATCGTGTGTTTTGGATTTGGCGTCCCGAATACGAGATACGAACACGAGACCAGGCCACCACTTCCATTGGTCAACCACCCCGTCGTCAGACTCGTCACCATGGGGCTCGATGGGAGCCTGTTACTGGTTTCTCCCTCTCAAGGACACAGTATGTCATACTTGTATCTCAAACAATAAGATGGACCAAGCAAAAGACCGTGAGTACAGCTCAGTTTCGATGATGCTAGGCAGCAGTGCAATCTCGAGGCGACAGGCGGCAGTGTGCCAGTGTGGCTCCGTCGCGCTCTCATTTTTGTGTGGTGTGACTTCGACCACCGTGGTCGACAGAAAGATCCTCATCAGAAAGATATCGCATTCAAGCGTGTCTGGATTGTCATCGGTTTGGCCCCGCTCCTCCTCCGCTTCCGTGCCTTGCACTCGGAGCACTCGCAGTCGTCGTTGTCGTTGCTAACACTCCATTCGGCGTTGCGGAAGGACTCGATCCTGGCTAGTGGTTGTCTTTGACGCATCCGTCTGGTGTTGAACCCAATGTCGATATCACCCTCTTGCTTCCTCTCAGCCTCGCGGAATTGCCCTCGATCAGAGGTCTGCTGTGGCTCTCGACCACGCTTCGGCCTCCCCGTCGCGGTGATAGGTATGGAAGACGAAGTGGAGGACGAGAAGGACGAGGAGGATTCTGTCGGCGAGCTCCGTTCACTCATCTTGCCGCCATCATTCTCTTCTCCCGCCTTGCTGTCGAAGTTTTCGGCGAACAAATCTGAATCGGCGATCGGCAGACCCGCTGTTGAGCCTTGTCTTCGCCAGCCGTTGGGAAGCGAGCTGGGAGTCATCATGGGAAAAAGAAAGGTGTCGTCGAGATCCTCCCATGGCCAAGTCGACGAGTCTTCCGACCAGAATGAAGGATCGGAAAGAGACCAAGACCAGTGGCTTTCCGTTGAGTACCCTTCTGGAAGCTGCATTTCGAAATGTGGATCGAGATGATCGTGACTGCGATGAGGTGCAACTAGCCGCTCGATTCGATCGACGCTCGTCGAGGCCAAGTCTGAAATGAAGCTCTGGCTCTCTCTTAAAGGGCCACTATTAGCCTAAGATCCTAATGATTCTCTCCACAAGGCTGTAGGAAAAGATCTTCGTCGGTTGTCTCCGAGACGCCAGTGTTGCAGCCGGTTTCAGTGGGGAGTGGAGATGGGCTTATGTATGTTGACTGTGTTGAAGGATTTAGATGTTGCAGAGAAGGCTGCATGGAAGGGTGGAAGGACGAAAGAACCGTTGCGCCAGTTCTCCACCGCCCCAGATGGGAAAGGTGCCTCAATGCGCGTAGATAATCGCTCTTTCAAGAGATCCAAGACCCTGGCAATTGGAATGCAAGACGCGTTATTATCTAAGTCATTCCAAATTGCCACACAGCCACCTGCTCAAAAGAGTGCGAGATTCTGAGGATCATAGCAGTAGAGTAGCTATAGTCTATAGAACCGGGCAGGGGGTTAATGCGTGAATGCACAGAGCAGGGTCAACGGTGACATCCGCCGGATCCCCAGTCCCCTAGCCAGGGGCACGATACCGAATGGTTTGGGCAGGAATAACCCCAACATGATGTTTGGGAATGACGGAAAACCACGGGTGTGTTCACTCAGCAGAGCTGGGAAGTCGAAAGGCAGCAAGGGTCGAGAGAGAGAGAGAGAGAAGGGCTAGAGGACTCCGGTAGACTCCGGCAGCCTCGCTGTGTAAGGCACGTTTCACAAGACTCACCGTCGACAACGGCAGCGGCAGGGCCACGATAAACATGCTCATGGTCCATGTGTCATGGCTCTTTCCAGCAAGTCAACTTAAACTCGAGTACAAATGACAAGGCTGCGTCGAGAGCGTCGTCCATCTAAGCAATGACCCACATTCCGGAGTAGGAAAGGCCAATAGCCAGTCACATTGCATGCCGTCATCGTCCAGACAGTGGCAGACACCCCAACAACACAACTTGAATCCGGGACCTTCACACGATTCTGGTACTGGAGCCCGGCTTCTGGGTCGTAACCTTGTCCTTCCCTCTTTATCGGGTGCCGACTTCTGAGAGCGCAAATGAACACGCAACAGATCAGAAAGGGTCAGATCGCGATCTTTCGGGAGAAGAGCCATAATTCATTCGATGGCTCCAGACCGACCTGCCTACTGAGGTCCCAAGAAACCCAGACAGGGGTGTGTCCTCCAAAGCCTGGGAAAGAAAAAAAAAGAGCGCATTATCCCACGTAGGACAAGACCTCCCCTCCCAATCAACGAGGGCAATGGGTGTCCCAGACCAGTCTTAGGGCATCCAAAAGATCACGAGCTGCCCACTCAGCCCCCTGCAATCCGTGCATGAAAACGAGACGGTCCCGGTAAGTGCATGGACGATGCAGCTCAAGCCTCCCACTTCGCGCTTTCTTGTCTCTTGAATGGCCAGCCAGATGATTTGGATTTCTGCCGAGAATGGGTTCCGTGCTGGACCCCATCTTCCGATAGGAATCTCCCAAGGCCAAGTCAATTCCCATTCCCTCATTCTCCTCTTGATGGCTGCGGCACTTGGCTTTGTCAGGGAGGCTGAGAGGGAGAGATCTCAGATTTCAGAGAACCTAGGGTGGGGGTGAGCCTGCAAAAAGCCTCTCTCTCGAGTCTCTCTCCAAGTCCCGCCTATGATGCAAATGCTAAGAAACCCCATCTGGCTTGCATCTTCGGACAGCCCAGCACCCAACAGAGGCACGAGGACAGTGACGTTGACGTTGAGGCCCCGAAGGATTCGAACCCGGGTAGAGACGCGGCGCGTCACACCCATGATCCTGCCATGGCATCGGTAAGTAGTGCTCCTTGTCCTTTCGACATCATTTCCAGCCACGTGGGAGAGAGAGTATAACTGGGACATTCAACCCTCACCTTTGACTTCTGGTATTGCAATTGCAAATATCCTCGTCCACTTCGATCAACTCTTCCTGGTTTCATCTCGATTCTCAAACACCTTCAAGGCGACACACACAACCTACACACCAGACGAGATAGCCATTCTCCAACCACTACCAGCAACCAGATCAGACAAGCATGACCACCTCGCTGTACAACTACGACTGGTCATATCCATCCTCAGCCTCGTCAGAGAGCAGCGATTCCGTCGTCGACGCCTCCCTGGACTTCTGGATCGATTCATCATCGCCACACGACTCCCCCGCGCTTCTTGCCACCCTCTTCGGTGCCCATGACATCGATATCGACATCGACACTGCGGCAACTATGCTTCCTTCTTACTCGAGTTTGCGAGAGAGCATTTCCTCATCCTCATCCTCGTCATCGATGACCAGCGACCGCGGTAGCATTTCAACCGACTCCTTGACGATTCAGCCACAGCCAGGCCCCGGACCCATACCCGGTCTCGAAGTATTCAGCAGTACCACCCGCGGCGGAACCCTCATGGACCCCGAAGCCATCCGAGCAGACCGCCGAATCCGACGCCGCGAGCAGAACCGCAAAGCCCAGACGAATTTCCGACAGAAGAGGAAGGAGGAGGTCCGTCGTCTGGAGACCGAAGTAGAGGAACTCAGAATGCAGGTTGCCGCGGGACTTCACCAGTCTCACTCGTCGCAGCAACCGGGAAAGGCACAAGTGGCGGGTCTGACCATCTGCACTCGATGCCGCAATTTCTATCCTGCCTCGTTGCAGACGGAGCTGCCTCAGGGTTTGGAGGGTTATGCTCGGTCGGCTGCGGAGCGGGATCCGTGGAAAGGATGAAACATGGGGATCGTGCCGGGTCGGTGGAATCAAATCGATCTCCATCTTAATATCATTATCATCGCAGTGAGAGTGGACGCATTCTTCCTCTCGCTCATCGAGGAATCGACACGGACTTCCCGTTGGTGACATCCTCAACCTCAGCCACCGAGAGACGCGCCGCCACTGGTGACCGTTTTTGGAGCTTGGTGGCCGGCTGGATGGTGCTTCCGCTCTCAGGCCCTTGCAAAGACAAAGATGTGGTGCAGAATACGGAGTACAGTAGAACAGGTCAATGCGGGCGGAGTGGCAGACACCGATACAGGGGTGAAGGACAAGAGACAGGGGCCAGTTCACATTTCTCAAAGGTTCACACAAGTCTATTGTTCAGTATCGTGTCAAGATGAGCTCGCTATCAAGGATTCGCGCAGATAACGCTGTCGTTATGCCGTCAAAAGTCGTGTGTTGCAAGATTGCCTGGGTGTTTTATATCATGTCTATGCAGAAAGTCCAACCAGGATCCCACAAATGGGGGTTTTTCTTCTACTGAACAAAACAAAAAGGCCGCTTCTCAAACCCTCGTTGCGACGCTCTGGGTGGGCAAAAGTTTGTACATGAATTGATAGAAGCGCTCCACAAGAATGCTGGGCCAAATGAACCCGAGACAACCAACCAAGACAGAGCCCATTTACCCGGCATACGCAGCGCCAACAGGCGACGAGAGGGATTTGCCGTTGACCAGGATGCCATTTGAGCACATGAAGTACGCGTACCGTTCAACCGCGGACGTTGAGTCGAGGAAGGCCGTGGACTGGGTGATGAAATCGGCAACAGCGCTGTCGGATCCACTGGCACCATATTCCGTCAGCCAGACCAGGGGGACCCCGTTGGCTTGAGCTGCGGCAATCACGTCGTTCACGTGGCTCTTGAAGTACGCCAGGTTGCTGGCCGAGTCATACCAATGGAAGGCCACAAAATCAACCTTGCACTGACCGTTGCAGGCCTTGAAGAAGCTGTTCAGCCAGGCGATGCCCATCGAGCCGCCGCCGTTGGTGATGGCAGGGGAGCCAATCCGGGCCTGACCGCTCAGCGGGTTCATGTACTTGATGTGGTTCATTGCTGCTGTCTGCGGGTCGATGTTGGATTGCTCAGCCAGATCCGGCTCGTTGAAGCTCAACACGTGGCTGGACCCGCTGCTGATCGCGGAAGCAGCAGCACTGGCCCAGCTGTTTACCGAGTTCAATCCCCAGAGCATGGGAACGTACTCAGCGCCAGATACGATTGTGCCATCGGGTGACGCACCCCAGTTGTACGCCCAGCTGATGCCCTTGTTGGCAAACGCCTGAGTGAGTGAGGCATCATTGTAGGACAGGCCTTTCTTGCCCCCGGTCGATCCACCGGTCGATCCGCCGGTGCTTGGGGTTGACGGAACGCTCGAAGCGGCTGCGGGAGCAGAAGCAGAGGCTGCAGCTCCGGATGCTGGAACTCCGCTGGGGACTCCGCTGGGGGCTATAGCAAATGTGGTCGGAACACCAGCAGCAGGATATGAACCAGCGTCGGGGACAACCGCAGAAGATGGCGCTGCTCCATATGTTGCTCCAGTCCCTCCACCCCGACCTCCACGACCACCACCGGGTGCTCCGAAGAAACCCGCAGCAGTTGGAGCGCCGGCCACGAGACTGATGGACACTCCGGAAGAGAGGACTTCAGGTCCACTGTCCGTAGTGGCAGCAGGAGCCACCACGCTCGAGTCTTCTGATTCCCCTGCACCCACAGTGACGGTGACGATCTGAATAGAGGTGGTCGTGATGAAGGAAGTCAGAATGCTACTGCATTCTGATGGGCTTGCCGCTGCAGCCGCAACTGGGACGGCAGATGAGACAGCGTTGACGTTGTTGGGCACGCTGGAGAGCCCTTCTAGGGCAGCCGTGGGCGTCGAAGAGTCCGACGGGATGGGGTCGACAGTAACAGTCTTGACGGCTGTGACAGCTGGGGATTCGACCGGCGAGCCTCCCAGGTCCGTGCCATTGGTAGGAGCAGTGGCATTCATGGGGAAAAAGCCCCCCGTATGGACGGCCATGCCAGAGCCGGTGCCTGTGCCTGTGCCATGGTGGTGTACATGCCGCTTGGGGTGGGCCAGCACGGCCGAGGCCAGAGTTATGAGGTAGAGGATGTTGTAATGGACCATTTTGATCAGATGTCTTCAAGCCGTGAGGATGAATATATGATGGATTCGGTTAGCTGGGTAAGAAGCTGTTTTCGGACTGTGGTGGTGTGCAGTGCCCGCCGGGGGATTGCTGAGAACCGTGGAAGAGCTGATTGGGTGAAGAAAAGACCACGAGCGTTGCTCCAGTGTTCAGATTCAGAATGAGAGACGGAAGGACTAGCCTTGTCGAAAGGAAGGACGAGGTGCAATGTGTCGCACAAAACGTGTCAGCAGCCTGGCCACGGTGGGAAATGGAAGCTGAAGGAGAGCAAAGAAGGAGAAGGCAATGAAACGACAAGAACCTCAGAGTTATATCTGGGTGAGGAGAGAGAGAAGGGAGGAAGGAGAGGATGGAGCATGGTCGTAAAGGATTGCGAAGAGGACAGGAGAAGATGGATTGGCACGTTTCATCGTGGTCGCCTGTGTGATGGGGATCCTGGCCGCGTGGAGTGGAGAAGGCTGTTGGTGTAAGGCGATGGTCATTTCAACGAGGGCAGAATGCAAGGCTCGCCGGAGACCCACGAGCCACGGCCGGTACCAGAGGCGTATGCACCGGGTAGAGATGTGCGTGACAAACAGTCGCCAGGCTCTCCAGGCTGGACTACCTGGGCGCCTTTGCTGGATTCCTTGCCGTTGCGGTGGAGTTTGTGTGAGGCTGCGATGGGAGGAGACAGAGGGCTTGGAAAAAGGGGCTCACCGAGTCCACCAGTGACCAGGTGGCCGGCAACGGAAAAGGCTGAGGTGGACCACTGGACCGGGGTCTTCCTTCGCAAAGCCTGGCCGTCAACTTTCATCTTGCCCCAGTTTTTGGCCAACGACGCCGCCACTGTCGCAGAGTCAGGCTAGTCGGGCCTATCATCGAGCCGGTGAGCCTCGTCTGGAGCCAGGACTGGCCGGATCTAGGACGTGAAACGGGCCCATCGAGGGAACGTCAACCGGTTTCTAGGGGCCCCGGCCGCCCGATGCAGGGGAAACCCCCAAAAATGGAACCATTGTCCAAAGCCCAGAGATCTTGTCGATTGTCGATTGCCGATAGGCGTTGGTGTCCTGTGCGCCGAGTCACTTTGTTACTGTGTCACGGTTTGGAGTGAGGAGGTGTAAAAGTAGGAGATGATTGTCTGCGGTTCGCGGCAGTACTGTAGGGAGCGAGAAAGGGAGAGGAGAGGAGAGGGACGGAGTACTTGCGAGTGCTCGTAGAGTACGTACCATGGTACTGTAGCTTACGTACCTGCCTGCTGAACCATCGCACCTGCCTTCCTCAGCCCAAACGCGCACACGCCTTCAAGCTGAACGCGGTTCGCGTCTCACGAGTCACCGCCCTCCTCACGTCTCGCATCTCGTGTGTTGTGCACCACAAAACTGGCTTGCTACTGCTCATTTCCACTCCATTGCCCAAGGACTCCGTACAACACTCCCAACAACGCGCCCTCGCCGTATGGCTATCCCAACCCTTCGCCATCCTGAGCCCCGACAGTCCGCGGACAGCGACCCCAGTTAGGTAAGGAATATACCTGGTACTCCAGTCTCCGTACTGATTACAAACTCCAACATGGCCTTTGCAACTTATTGTCTCAGAGTCACAGCCTTACCCACTGAGTCTGCAACCCTGCGCTGGACCGCAATCTCTTTCACAACAGGATCGAGTCGGGCCTACATACTCGTACGTATGCAACTAAGTGCTGAGTGCACACTCCGCACGTCCCTGTCGAATCAATGCTTTATATCTTCACGTTCGATCTCCTCTTTCACTTCGGGAGTGACCCGATCAGGATTCAGAACCTGGGAGGCTGGGATGTTGTGCATGGAAGACAAAAACAAATCGTGGTCCGTGGACACGCTTTCGATTGAATTTTTTACGGTGCGACCTTCAAGGACCACCCACTATGGCTTCTTCCCTCGTCCTTCCAACACCGCCATCACATCGTTGACATTGTCCTTGTCGCCCTTGCGTTTCTTCCCCCGCTTCCGACCACTCTTCTTGCCCTTCCCATTCTCCTCGCCCCCGCCCTCGCCGTCGTCCCACAGCTCTCCTTCGGCCTCGTCCTCGTCCTCAAATCGACTGCCCCCAAATCCGAGATCCATGTCCGCCGCATCTGCTCGCTCTTGCTCCCGAACCCGTGCAAGCAGTTGCTTGTGCTTCGCTGCCCGGTCAGGATCTGAATCAACCGCGTCGTCTCCACCGCCCTCCTCACTCCGTTGCAACGCGGCCGCTCGTTTGAGCGCAGCAAGGAGGGTTGGATCTTTCGCAATCGGGTTGGCGTGGTCGTCCCCACGCTCATCCGTCGTCGTGAAATAATTTCGTGGCTTATTGCCGCCTGATGGTCCGGCCACCGCCTCGGGGGCCTTCTCTTTCGTCTGCTTCGTTTCCTTCTCCCTGTCGGATTCTTCGGAGTCGCTGTGGATGCCGGCCAAGGGATCGTAATCATTAATCCCTTGAAAGATGTCGTCGTCTTCATCCTCGGCCGCCTGCTGGTCCAGAAGCGCCTGCTGCTTCGCCAGAAATTCGGCCGGAACTTGCATTCCCAGGGGCTCCTTTGGGGGCTCGCTTTGCGTCTTCTCCTCCGGATCAATCCATCGAGTCTTTCGCTTCGTTGTCCCATCTTTCCCGGTAATGACGAGGACTTCTCGGCGTCGACCATTGATGCTCTCCACAAACTTTTGCTTGTTGGACTTTTCCGAAGTTAGTTTTTTGAACCGATCTCCAAGAACCGGTGCTGGTGGTTCCACCGCCGGGCTGGCCTGCTTCCCACTCCGAGCCTCCTTCAGACGTCGTAAGATTTCATCTCGAGTCCTGGGCAGCTCTTGTTGAGGCTCATCTGCCTGATCGTCGGTCTGGTTCTTACGTGATGGAGGAGCTTTGGCTTGGACATCTTCCTGGAGGATTTGGTCAAGTTCATCATCCACATCGACTTCAGCCGCCTCGGGCTCTTTGTCATCTGCCTCTGTCGGCTCCTTATTGATATCTTCCCCGCGTCGTACACGCTCAAGGAGTTTCCAATCCAGGCCTTTGACAAGATGGGTGCTGCCAACATTGCCGCCTATCCCGATCTCGCTCTTCAGCTGCTCGAATGTAGCCTCGTCGATCTGTTGTAGTTTAAACATCTCTTCCAGCGCCTTCAGTCGCTTCTCTTTGTCATCTTGGGTCTCTTCTCCATCTTCTCCTGTCCTTCGAGCCAGCGTGCGGTCATTATATCCTGATGCAAGTTTGGTCCCTTTGGGGGCAGCGCTCGATCGGAACTTCTTCGTAGGAGGTTGGCCATTGGGATCCCGCGTATGCCCAGCAACTTGTCTAGCAAATTCCTGTGAAGAATTGTAGCCGGCCACAGAGCGAGGGGTCATAGGAACCGAGGGGCGCGATCGTGACCCGAGTGCAGGTTTCTTGAAGGTGGCAGGCGATGGCGCAGTCCCGGATGCATTTGGACTTCGATCATTTTGGAGGAGATTGCGGAACTGAGAATTGTCCATTGTGTCATGTAGCAGTCATCAGTACGAACAACAGCGGACGTTCGTCTGTCTGAATATAAGTAAAGACAGAGAAGGTGGTGGCCGACAAGCAGAGTGAGTGCAGTGAGTGCAATGAGTGACGCAGTTGGAGTCGACATAGAATCATTTATTTCACCGCGGTGCCATTTCAGCCATTCGGAGAATTTGCTTCTCCGCCGACAAGTTACATCCCGCACGCTTTCTATCAACATCTTATGTAAACGTGCAAACACTCATTCTGCCGTGAATCTGATTGATCTTCTTCGGGAGGAGGACAAGATGGCAAGAAAACGGAAGAGTGGCAATTACACTGACGGGTTCTCTGACCCGCCTCCGAAAAAGAGGGCAACATCAACGGCTTTGCCTGACGGCGTCCATCACTACGAAACCGTTGACGAAGTTCCGTGGGACATACAAAAGTACGAACATCTAATCGACACTCTTGATGGCTTTATCCTCATGCTAATTTGCACCTCAGATACTGGCAGCAAGGCTACTCTATATTCTCAAAATACGACGATGGCATCTGGATGACAGACGACGCATGGTTCGGAGTCACTCACGAGTGTGTTGCAAAGTGGGTAACTCTCTCGAACGTACGCCCTCATTCTCTAATTTGGCCCAGTAAGGTCGCGGAGCATATATCAGAGGCTATTCCTCCCGGCAAAGCCATCATTTTCGACGTGATGTGTGGTGTCGGTGGGAATACCATTGCCTTTGCGCTCTCGGGGAAATGGAAGAGAGTGTATGCGATTGAGAAAGACGAGGCCACGCTGGCATGTGCCAAACACAATGCAGAGATCTACGGCGTTGCTGATCAGATCACTTGGTTCCATGGCGACTGTTTCGAGATCCTGGGACTCGATGAATCGAAGAAGGAGAAGGCTGTCCCGGCGCTTAAGACCATTGCCGAGAAATTCGGTGTCATCTTTGCCTCTCCGCCGTGGGGAGGTTCGTGGATTCTCTATCCGGGGCGGGGACGTTCTGACTGACTCTCTCTACAGGACCCGGGTATCGCGATGCAGAGGTTTTCGATCTTGAATCCATGCAGCCGTACACATTCAGCCATCTGTACGAGTCGTTCAAAAAGCTGTCGCCAAACATGGTACTGTACTTGCCGAGAACAAGCGACCTGCAACAGATTGCCAGAATCGTGAAGGCAGAGAAGGAAACACAGATTGTCCACTACTGCACCAACAGTACCAGTCGAGCTTTGTGTGCATATATTGGGAATTGGGGCACTGTGAAGGCCCAGTAAGGCGAACTGGGCGCGAACGAACCCCGAAGCTTATGATACCTCCCTACGAATCGATCTTTCAGCGCTGGCATCATTTAAAGGATTCCCAATTGGAGTCGGTAGAAATCCTCTCGTCATGCACTACTTCCCCACAACGCTTCCACCGCGCTGAAGACGAGGCTAATCATAGCGTCTTGTTTTCTGACCTCAGGCCACTGGAACTGTCATTGCTCCTTTCCACAGCAAGTAGAAACAACCAGCATTTGCCGTCCACCAGGACAGACCTCGCAGCTGGCTCCAGAAATCGTCCGCCACAAACACATACACCACGCCATACACCAACCTGGCCACCGTGTATGTAGTACAAGCACCGATCAGAGCTGGTCGTGGGACGTTGGCAATGAGACCGAAGAGAACTGCAACCGCGTTAGCCATCATCAACGAACGGAGGAAGCGCCACAAGAACCACCGAGCAGAGAGACTCACCACTGGCCGTGAAAAAGGCAAATCCATCAATCGAATTGGCACTGGCCGCTTCCAACCTCTGAAGCTGATCGAGTTGAGCTTGGGTCAATTTTCCTTCGCGGACTGCCTTATCGCCGAACCGGTTGAGATCTTGTCTCGGATTGGCATTGTGGTCGATTCCATAGACCTGTTTGACCGTGCGAGAGGAGAGCACGCAGTAGGCGTAGGCCCAGTTCCAGGCGATGAAGGCCGCGGCTGGAGGAATGATGGAAGAGGAGGATGTCGGAATGGAGAACAGAGTCGCTGGGTTCAGACCCAGGCCCAGCTGGCTTGTCGACATGCTGACTTACTGAGAGTTGCTCTTACGAAAAGTTGACTGCACACATGGATGTCGAGGGTTGGTTCAGTTGAGGAAGCACAGCATTGGAAGATAAAAATACCTCCTACCATCCCCACGGGGACTTTCAGGCGTCCGATGTCTAGCTCGATGCCCGGAGACACGAATGTCCCGGTGCCGAAGGGAGTCGAGATCCGTGCAAGGCTGCGATAAGTCACGTGATATCACGTGAGCAGTCCCCTCCGAGTCGTGCAACTGCGCCCGTGACCATGAACGTGACCGTGACTCGGATCGCGATCAGACTGCGGCCTTGACTGCCGAAACCCACGACTACTTTAATCTCGAGGGCAACGCTCATCCACCACCTCTCTCATCACGTTTGTTCCTCGGCCGTGATGTGCAACTCACTCATCGTTGATTGCAAGTAATGACTCACACCTGACCTTTTCTGCGATGCGCAGACCTGAGATCGAGGCGACGTTCCTGCGGGGATCTGCAATCAACTCTCACTCGAACATCACTTCTCTTCAGTAGGCCGGCGCGATGGCCACAGACATCTACCAGCAAGCGAACGACCTCGACGGTCTCTTCGAGGATGACGAGATGGAGGACTCGGCGCTCGCGACGCCCTTGGATCAAAGTCTCAACATCCCCGGAGAAGGCAACGACGAACTGAGCGCACTGCTGAACGAAGCGGCTGGCGGAGAGGGCTTGAACTGGGACGAGCTGAACTCAAGAGAACTGGAACAAGGCGAAAAGGCAGACGATGCGATTGACTATGAGGACATCGGCGATGATGAGTCGCTGCCGGACGACGAGCCTACACAAGATGCGCCGGCGGATATACCGACCGACCAGCTTCCAGGAATCGAGGACAATGCCATGGACGGTTTAGATGATGATGACGACCTTTTTGGACCGTCCAGCCCTATCCTACCTTTCGAACCGCAACCAGTGACTGCCGAGTCGAAGCCCGTCGACAAGCCAATTAAGGATGCCGATCAGGAGTCCGACCTCGCCTCGGAACACGGGGAGGACGAGGGTCAAGATATCTCCGCTCTTCAGCCCGAACTCGACGAGATCGAAGATGCGCAATACCGGATTCAACTGGCATTGTTCGCGCAGTCCGGACAAGGCCATATTCCAACTACGGAAGAGGAAAATATTGAGGAGTGGCTCAAGCTTGAGTTTCCAGGTTACAAGAGAGACGAAACTCCTTTCTTCAACAGACTGTTCCCACCTCGCCCGCACAAATGGTTGGGTAAAACTCCCGTGAAGCCTCCAAAACCAGTCCGGCCAACCAAGGTCAACCTGGAGATCGAGAAAGACCAACGGATCGCATTCAACTCGGTAGCCGCAGTTGCTCCGGCCGCAACAGTATCTGATGTCGTCCGGACACAGGAGCCTGTTGAGGTGCAGGAAGTCGAAGATTCCTCGGATGAATCTGATCTTGATGAACCTCTTCCCGGCGGGCTCACCATGCGTGACCTGGAGTTCATGTGCACCAATTTCGATACCTTGTCTCACCTCGCTCCCTCGGACGACGAGGCTGTCGAGATTCGACCTCGGGTTGTGGACAGTGACGAGGAAATGTTTGGCTTTGATGACTTTGATGTCTTGGAACAACCTCGCAAGAAACGCCGCCTTGGTCCCAATCCCCAGGATATTGTGGCGATTCACCAATTCGACATTCCTTCCCTGGACAATCCCGAACAAAAGACGGCGAGGCTCGCTGCCCGAGTGATTCTGGATTTGAATGACCCTGATTTGCTGGTGGAAGACGTGGACCCTGAGGCCGTCAAGGCAAAAATCCGCCCTGGAGAGAAGAAGCCCGCCGTCAAAACCCTGAAGGATCGCCTGCAACAGCGCTTCAAGACCTCGAACGATGCTGAATATGACCTATTGAAACAAAATCATCAACACAAGGTACGAGGTCAGCTGACGAATTTGACTATTGAACATTCTCTGCCTGCCATCCGCCTTCAATACCCTTATTATCAAGTGCGACTCTCTTTGCAGGAGCTCCGGAACTACCACAGAAAGAGAATGCATTTCAAGCATCCCATTGCTTTCAGCCAGCCGGCCAGGATCAAGAGAAAGCATCAAAAGCACAAGAGCATCAAGGAACTTTACCCATTGACAAAAGATCTTTCCATGGCCGACAACTCCTCAATGATTCTCCTCGAATATTCTGAAGAACATCCCCTGATGCTATCTCAGACGGGAATGGGCAACAAAATCATCAATTACTACCGTAAGCGAACCAAGGACGACAGCACTCGACCCAAGCATGAAATTGGAGAGACTTCAGTCTTGCTGCCAGAAGACAAATCGCCCTTTCATATCTTTGGGCACATTGATCAAGGCGAGAACATTACCGCGCTCTATAATTCGATGTATAGAGCGCCGATATTCACGCAGGAGGCCAAATCCAATGACTTCTTGGTGGTCAGGGAATCGACTGGCACATCGGGACAACGTCATTACTTGCGGAATCTGGAGAATATCTTCGTTGTCGGTCAAGAGTTGCCCTCAACAACCGTCCCCGGAACTCATTCTCGCATGGTTACAACTGCGGCTAAAAATCGGCTGAAAGCCATTTCCTACCGCATTGCCCGCAAGAAGAAGAGTCAGCGCCTCCGTGTTGAAGAAGTCACAAAGCATTTCCCCGACACCACAGACATGCAGAACCGACAGAAAATGAAGGAATTCATGGTTTTCAACAAGGAGCATAAAGAATGGGAGATGAAAGCCGGCGAGCAGCTGCCGACCGAAGAGAACATCCAGGGGTTGATTCGCCCCGAGGACATATGCCTCCTTGAATCTATGCAGGTCGGTGCACAGTATCTTCAAGATTCTGGCTATGCGGACAATGACGACGAGGACGACACCAAAGAGAAAGAAAACGACACCGATAGCGTCGAGCAGCAACTGGCCCCATGGAGAACCACCAAGAATTTCCTTCAAGCAACACAGGGCAAGGCCATGCTCAAGTTGTTCGGTGAAGGGGATCCCTCAGGCCGTGGCGAAGCGTTTTCTTTCATCAAGACCAGTATGAAGGGTGGCTTCAGACCCATCGGGGGCTCTGCTCAAGATGCAATTGCTCTGAAGAAAGAACTCGGCGGGCATAGCTACAATGTTGCTCGCCAGCAGAGGTCCTACGAAGAATCTATCCGTGGTATTTGGGAAAAGCAAAAGGCTAGTCTTGGGTCAAAGATTGAGCCATCCGACCTCGACATGGATGGTGACGTCGATGGACAAGAGGACAAATATCTCGATCGAACCAGCATCGCAGCAACACCAATGTCCGGGGCACATACTCCAGTCACGTCAAGACGTCGGGACGATGAGACGGCAACATCCTTCAGCAGGCGCAGCGTAACTAGCCAGAGTCAGAAGGCCTTGAAGATCGTCCGCATGGTCAGGAAAGATGGCGACGTCGTGGAAGAGGTGCATTACGAGACCGACCCGGCAGTCATCAAGCAGTATCTGAAATTTAAGGAAGTTGAGGAGATTCAATCTACGAGGTTCGCCGCATGCCACGTCTTAAAACCGTGGCCTTTGCTTACAATGTCTAGCTTGAACGATATCAAACCTACGGGCAATGCTGAAGTGGATGCCAGGCATAAGAAGCGGCAAGACAATCATCGCTCTTCTGGATTATTGGAGTTGATTTTGCTAACAACTCAACAGGATAGAGGAAGCCCTTGCCCTGCTCGAGAAGAATGCTGCCCGCAGAAAGCAGCGCGTCAAGAAAAAGGATGCCCTCGCCGCCACATCTCCTGGTGGCACCGCGCTGTCGCCCGACCCAGATGCACCCCCCGGCGGTGGTGGTAAGAACACACAACCGACGCAACGAAAGTGTGCCAACTGCGGCCAAGTGGGCCATATCAAAACCAACAAAAAGTCCGTTAAGTGCAACAATTGCAATCTCCCCTTTGACCGCAAGATTGGGTCCTTGATGATGGATGCGCCGAGTCTCGTCGATGTGGAGAGTTGAATGGATCGACTGCTAGCAGCCGCCTCTCGTTCACCTTACAGAAGACGAACAAAGTGTATTCCTACGGACCCAATCTTGCTCTCTATAGACCCCTTCGTCCGACTCGAGGACTCGGTTTCGAACTTTGCGACCGCTCGTGGGTGGTGCCCTTGTGCAAGACTCAACTCATCATATCTTGACACATGGGAGCGAAACGACCTCAGCGAACGAGCACCACGAAACTTGTCCAAGAGATCGAGCCGAACAACCCCTTACCATTTCCCCTACATCCCTCCCTCTCACATATGACGTGGTCGTCCATTCACTGACAACTTTTACCTTGAAGGTTATGTCCTTTACTCAACGGCACGATCAAACAGGAAGATGGCTTCAACAATGCCGCATTCATGGGTGCGCCCCCGACCATGTCTTAGGAAGACACCCCTGTCGAGGAGTGGTAGACTCGAGGAAATTGAAGAAACGAGGGGGATTGCAAATTCGAGGGAACGAAAATGCCGACGGTGGTTTTATTCACATGCTTGCTCTTCTGAGGAAGAAAGGTATCGCATAAAGGGCCAGACGAGGAGCGTGTATTTTTTTACCTCGACAGCGACTCTTCTTTCTATCTTTGAAGAAAGCAAAGGCTGCATGAAGTGCGTTGAGGGTCGTCCGTCATTGAACGAATGACTGTCCTGCTCTCGACTCATTCGATTCTCATGTATTCTTTGCTGAGGCAAATTAAGGTATTCTTCAATGGATCACATGCCTACAAATCAGAACTCTTGATTCTCCTCTGTTCGACGTGGTGATGTATAGTCTGCCAGCCCAGCCGCCTTGGTTTTGTAACCAGTACGAGACGGAGAAGAGTAGGCACTTACCTACCTACGTACGTACATGGCATTGCAAGAGGCGTACGTATCACAGAAGATCACCTCATCTCACAATCTCTACCTGGTATTTCTTTGTTTTTGGATTTCCAATTGGGAATTTTGGTAGCAGCTATGTAGTGCAAATTCTGATCTGTTTGCCCTTTTTTTCTGTTGTGGAACTTTTTTTGGTTCCTCGAAAGCAAAACTAAAATGAGACGAGGAGTACATGATGCCCCAATGCCACTCACTGCACTCTCTATTAGGGTGGTGTTGTGGGCGTTGGAACAAGGAACAAGAAATAACTAGCTCAACAGATGGGTAGAGCTTGGGGACCTTTTGTCCAGGTGTTGGTCGAACATGGTAGAGCGAGCTCCGGCGAAAGTCGGAGACGTCAATGGGCTCTCAACGAGGCGAGCATCGCATGCTCACAGCCGTGGCCCGATTATGCCTTTTAGGAAGCATCTATTTGACACCCAGGCACTTGATGTCGAAGGTCAATCTGCTGTTCTTCGGGATACCGGGCAGGGCCTTGCTGCCGTAGGCAAGGTGAGCAGGGATGGTCAGACGGCGCTCACCACCGACCTGGATGCCCGCGAGGCCGAGGTCCCATCCTTTGATCACCTCACCGGCGCCGAGCTTGAAGGAGAAGGGCTTGCCGGACTTGTTGCTGTCGAAGACCTTGCCGTCGTCCAACTTGCCGATGTAGCGCATCTCAAGGCGGTTGCCTTTCTTCGCGGCCGGGCCGCTGCCGATCTTGCGGTCATCGACGGTCACACCTTGGACTTCCTTCACGCCGATGGATGCGGAGGCAGCAGCGGCTTGCTTGCCTTTGTCGGCTTTCTCGGCTTTGGCAGGAGGTGTCGCCGAAGGAGTTGGGCCCTGTTCGAGGTTCTTTGCGAATTGGACTTTCTTCTCAGAGCCGTTGGACTCTTTCTTGGCTTCCGTGGTCGTGGTGTCCACAGCCTCGCCGTCGTTCTTCTTGAGCTTCTTCAACCGCTTCTTCTCGGCCTTGCTGAGTTTCTTGGTCTCATCGCCGTTGGCAGCCTCATCCTTCTTCAGGGACTTGGCCATGATGTCGTCGAGGTTGGCCTCTTCGTCATCCTCGTCATCATCTTCGGCGGGGCGCTTGTTCTTGCCTTTGCCAGTGTCCTTGACGAGCTTTGGGACTTCCTCATCGTCCTCAACTTCCAAGACACGGGGGTCTTCAAGGTCATCGAGAAGATCGGATTCCTCATCTCCATCTTCAAGGAGGTCAAGCTCGTCCTCATCAGGGGACAGGTCATAGTCCTCATCCTCGTCGTCCTCCTCGTCGTAGAGCGAAGCCGAGCCATCATCCTGAGGGATGACATAATTGCCAGTCAGGTGGACAGTGTGGGTGCCAGAGACCTTGAAGAAAACCTTCTCTCCTTCGCCAACGACAAAGTCGAGGGTTTGCTGGTAGTTCTGCGAAGTGGTCAGCGAGATGAGAGGCAATGAGTTCCGGGCAGTCACGTACCTTTTCGGGATCAAGAGTGCAGATGACAACCTCATCAAGGTCAAGAGCCTCGTCGTCTTCATCTTCCTCATCTTCATCATCGTCCTCTTCGTCATCCTCATCTTCACCCTCAACGGCCTTGCCTTTGCCCTTGCGCTTGGACGCTTTCATGAGCTGCATCAACTGAGCAATGGCCTTCTCATCGGCCTCCTCGTCGTCTTCATCATCCTCATCGTCATCTTCCATGTCCTCGTCCTCATCTGCGGCCTCTGCGGCAGCTGCGAGAACGGCCTCAAGGTCCAGTCCCTTGGGTTTCTTCTCACTTGGGCCGCCGTTGACCTCCTCGTCGTCCTCTTCTTCATCATCCTCGTCCTCGTCATCCTCGTCATCCTCGTCGTCCTCAAGCGCATCGAGGAAGTCCTCATCAAACTCGTCGTCGGAATCTTCGTCATCGAACATGTGATCCGGGACACGGACAAGTTTGAGAGTGGCTCGAGGCGGTTGCTTGTCTTCCGGGTCGTCAAGCTCAGGGTCGGCGCTGGGGTCGATAGCTGCCATGGTGACACGGAACTGAAGCAATGTTGGTTAGTTTCAATGTCTTTATGAGATCGTAGGGTAATGGACATACCATAGCAGCGAACTCGGGAACAGCTGGGACCATAATGTCTCCAGGGGGAACCCTCATGGCGTAGACCGCCACAGGTTGGATGCCCGACATGACTGCGAAGGTAGGGAGGTTGCGGGTGAAGATTGAATGATCTGACGCTATGTACCGAGACCAGAAGAAGTCGCAGAAGAGAGGTCAGAAGTAGAGAAGTGATTCCTGGATGAAGAGGTTGAGTGAAACGAAGGGAAAAAAAGTCGAGCTTTTGCAAGGAAAGCCATACAGCAGGTTTGGCGAATGCGATTGGTGCTTTGGCGGCTGCCTCAGAAACCGAATCAAAATTTTAGCTTATCGATAAGGCAGGGTGACAATGATGAGACGCGACTGGAGCCGGAGGCTGCGACTGGGACTGGGAAGAGGGGCCGCCACAGTGGCACAGTGGCTGCCACGGGTGATGCACTGATGCCCCTCAGGCTCGGGGGATCAGGTAGGTGGCGCAGGTGCGCGCCGGAGACTCCGCTTCTGCCTGCGGCGCGTCGTTGCTCTTCGATATGACGCGCCGATTCGGAACTGCGCTTTCATCGTAGGTACACAACCAACTGACATTATTCATGGCAGCCAGCTGCAACGCTATATGGCTCTCATCCGATCGTGATGACCCCCTCTATTAGCCCACCATGGGCTCCAGGCTAGAGAAAAACTCCGCCTTCGTCCGGAAGCGCATCGAGAACCACGAGTTCGCCGACGAGCAGGGCGAAGAATATGAAGGCTCCAAATTCGGCGGGTTCGCCGACTACATGCGGAGGAAGAAGATCAAATTACAGAATCTTGATGTCGAAATCCGATCCCATTCCTCCGACAAGCCTCCCATCTTCCGCGGTGTAGTCGTTCACGTCAATGGCTACACTCAGCCCTCCTTAAGCGATCTCCACACCCTCGTTGTAAGCCATGGTGGAGGATTCTTACAGTACCTTGATGGCAAGACCGCTGTCACCCATGTCGTTGCAAGCAATCTCACTCCTAAGAAGACTGTCGAGTTTGCAAGATATCGCATTGTGAAACCCGCATGGATCGTGGACAGCGTCAACGCAGGAAGGCTTCTCGCCTGGGATGCATATAGGTTGGTCGACGAGGGCGTGGGCCAAAAGGTCCTGGGCTTTGAGAATGGTAATATCGTTAGCCAGGCCAACAGTCAACAACATGGATACAAGAGTCAGACAGAGAAAAGTTGGTATACTTCTCAAATACGGCAAAACCAACCTGGTCAAGCGCTCGGAGAAGGAGATGATCCGGCTGGTCTTCACACCGACATCCATGAGGAAGAGAGAAATTCCAAAGAGCAGATATCCTCCAAAATTGAGCAGGAGATGAATGCGCTAAATGAATCAGCTGCGCATGCAGATCGTGAGACCGCCACGAGAAGTGAGCCTCCTGTGGAAAGGGCAAGCAACATCGACCAGCTAGACACCGGCCGCATCGGCTTGCCGGCGTCACTGCCACACGAAGGGAATCTTGAGGAGAGCAATGAAAGATCGCACCCGTCGAATGATTCACCGAAGCACAAGCTGACTGCAGAAGAGCACAATGCCATCCTGCTCTCAAATCCTCACATGGCTAAGTCGAGCACTGCGAATCCGGATTTTATCAACCAATACTATCGCGAATCCAGATTGCACCACCTATCAACCTGGAAGGCGGAACTGAAGGCAAAGATGCAAGCCCGGACCCAGGAGAAGGTCTCTACTCAGAAGGCTCAACACAGGAGAGCGCCTGGATCAAGGAGATACATCATCCACGTCGATTTTGACAGCTTCTTTGCTGCCGTGTCTTTGCGAAAACATCCCCATTTGGCTGATAAGCCCGTGGTCATCGCGCATGGCAGCGGACCAGGATCTGAAATTGCGAGTTGCAACTATCCTGCGAGAAAATACGGCATCAAGAATGGAATGTGGATGAAAAGTGCCTTGGGCTTGTGTCCAACTGTTCAAGTGTTGCCTTATGACTACCCGGCGTATGAGGAGGCTAGCCGTCTGTTTTACGATTGTATTTTGGCAGTCGACGGCCTTGTCCAAAGTATCAGTATCGACGAGGCCCTCTTGGATGTCAGCGATCAGTGCATAAAGGCTGGTGGGTCTGATGGTCGCGCAGTGTCCGAAGGATCCATCTATCGGGAACAGGAAGCAGCTCAAGAGATCGCGCGCGCATTACGTGCTTCGGTCAAGGACAAGACAGGGTGTGATGTTTCCGTGGGCATTGGGGGCAATATACTGCTAGCCAAAGTTGCCCTTCGAAAGGCGAAACCAGCTGGACAACATCTCATCAAACCGGAAGAGGTTCTCGACTTCATCGGAGAACTCACCGTCACCGAGCTGCCTGGAGTGGCGTGGAGCATTGGAAACAAGCTCGAAGAGATCGGTATCAAGTTTGTCAAGGATATCAGAGCCTGCACCAGAGAGCGGCTCATCAACACGCTGGGTCCCAAAACCGGAGAGAAGATATGGGACTACTCTCGAGGAATCGACAGACAAGAAGTCGGAGACCAGGTCGTTCGGAAATCCGTTTCAGCTGAGATCAACTGGGGCATTCGATTCGTCAATCAGCAGCAGGCCGAAGAGTTTGTGCAAAACCTGTGCGAGGAGCTCTCCCGCCGGTTGCTTGAGCAGCTGGTCAGAGGAAAGCAGCTGACCATGAAAATCATGCGCAAGGCAGCCGATGCAGGCTTGGATCCTCCTAAGAACCTGGGACATGGAAAGTGTGACACCTTTAACAAAAGTGTCGTGCTTGGAGTCGCGACAAATGACGCGACAGTCCTGGGGAAAGAGGCCGTTTCCATTCTGCGCAGCTACGGCTTCCCCCCAGGTGAACTTCGTGGACTGGGAGTCCAAATGCAAAAGCTGGAGCCTCTGAAACCGTCCTCCGCTGGCTCACCTGGTCTCATGGACGGTAGCCAGCGACGCCTACAATTCAAAAAGCCCGCTACTCCGGTATCAAAGCCCGCAGTGCCACTGGAAAGGGCCGCGACCTCTCCAGCGCCAATGGGACCCCCCAGCTTCAGAAGAACTTCCGATCCTATCGAAGAAGTATCGACGTCCGACGAGCCAGAGACGGAAGCAATCATACCAAGTGCTCTTGACAGAAATCGTGCAGCGGGTCACGACGACCAGAATCAGAAACCTCTAAACGTCAGCGGTACCCAGTTCATCATCCCGTCTCAAATTGATCCAACAGTATTGGCCGAGCTCCCAGCAGATATCCGGTCGAAGCTTGTTGCACCCAAGCAGAAGAGTATTTGGGAGAGTATGAACGTCAAGAGTCGTTTGGATGCCCCTCCGACAGACATGTTGTCCCGCTCGGTTTCACCGGCCGTGAGTGATCAAGAGACCGAATTGCTCCGTCAGAGTCAACTTGATCCCGATGCACTTGCCGCCCTTCCTCCGGACATGCGGGAAGAGGTTCTTGCACAATTCGGAGCCAAAGAAGGAAGTCGAGATGCTCGTCAATCTGCACGGCTTCCATCTCCTCACAAAGCCAGATCTACTTCGTCGAAAAAGATGGTGAGAACTCCTACTAAAAAACAGAAAACGGCCACGCTCTTGGGCAAATCACGATCTCGACGAGCCCCTGATTCGTCCTCATCAACCCTCACCCAATCAAATTTTGTGTCGTTGCCCAAGTCAGCCCCAGTTGAACAGCAGGCCTCGTATGCCGATGAGGAGATATCCGAGTCTTTTCTCAACGAGCTGCCTGAGGATATACGATTGGAAATCATCGCGGAACAGAGGAGAAGCAGAATGAAAGCACGGTCTGGTCTCAATTTCGAAGGCGGCAGGAAAAGGCCAACAGCGTCGAAACCAGAACAAGCACCTGCGCGGGGCCAGCAACAGTTGCAGTTGTCAAAGGGACCTGATAAGCCCACCTTTACATCTCAAAAGCTGAGTTTCTTGCCGGAACTACGAGATGCTACCTCAGCATGGGTCAGAGCTTTCTCTGCTGAAGGGGACGGACCAGATGTTGAGGATGTCAACGCTCTCGCAGACTATCTGAGCAAGGTTGTCTCTGTTGAACGGGATATGGCCAAGGCTGTGGCCGTGGTGAACTGGCTGGGGTTGGTGATAGAGTACGAGAACTTTGGCTGCGAGAAGAGTCGGTCTTCGTGGGAGAAGGCTTTGGCAGTCCTGAAGCAGGAGGTCCAGAAGGCCGTCATGGGCCGTGGTCTACCTGCGGTCGTGTTTGAATGCTGAAGTGGCCGATGTGCTCTGCCAAAATATAAACTCCTTTGCGACGGGCCTGAAGCTTTACGAACTGGGGTTGCTCCTTCCCTTGCTGCTGAGAGCGTCGAAGCGAGGAAGCAGCCCTTCACTTCTCTGCTCCAACTTGAATTCCTCGCTTCTTCCCTCGATTTTCACCAGCTTGAACACCAACTCTTTGCTCGGCCCGCAAACAGGTCCAGCCTTACTTATCGCTTCATCTCTACTGACCGTATATTCAGGAGACACCACATTCTCTTCCAGTCATGCCTTTCATCGCAGGTCTGAGTCGAAAGCGCCGCCAGTCGTCCCCAGCTCCTCCTCAAGCGCCACCACGTTTGTCCAATCCTCGATTGTCCAAGATCCCGAAGATCACGCACCTTCTGTACGATGGTACTGCCTCCCGATCGATCGAGTCGACGAGTACTGGCAGATCCAAGATGAGCGTGAAAGGCCAGCTCAAGAGGGGGGTTTCAAGCATCAAGACAGTCCTCGGGTTGAAAGATCGCCGCAGTGATAGCAGTATTCAACACCATCCTGACGCTGTCTTCAGCCTGCCTCCCAGGAGTCAGTCGACATATCTGCTTGGGAACGATTCGAATACCACCACTCTCTATCATCCTCTTAAAATCCGCCTGACAGCCATGGCAGATATCCTGGAAGGTAGTCAGCATGAGCTCACGCAAACTTCCACTATAAAAAGCGCGCCACCTCATCTGGCGACACACCCATATCGAAGTCTCGAAGATGATGAACCTGTAAGTGACCGCAGACCTTCCAAACTTCACCGGAGTCAGTCCGCCCCTGGACTGCAACACCGGATAACCCAGAAGGTCCTTCAAGCATTCGGAAGTCCAACTGTGGTCCAAAGAGCTGAACTCAGATCACGGCCGAGCGTTCAGACTTTGGCAATGGAGGCAAACGTGGCCAATTCCACCCAGTTGTCTTCCACACCTTCCACCTTCAACAGCGGTAGCTTCTCGCCAATCGACAGGAAAATGTCGACTCCTCTCACCTCCGAACCTGTGACACCGAAGTCCATCGTCCGGCGTGAGAGCATGAATTCTCTCGATCTCGACCGCCAAACAAACTTGGAGAGTCGCCTTCTGACCCCTATTCCAGAGAGTGGCACGCTTCCGAGCGTGACGATTCACACTGTGGAGGCAGCGGCATCGGCCAGAACCTTCTTCGAAACTCACTTCAACGCCTTGCTCAATGACATGCCTCCGCGAGCTGTTCGACGTCGAGAGCTAGAGAAAAGACTGAGAGACCATCGCCTCTCACATGATGCTCAATGCCGAGCACGAAAAGCGTGGGAACGTGCCGAGAGTGAGAACCTGCGCCAGAGTCGGGTTCTCAAAAACACGACGAATCAGGCACAAGCAAGCAAAGGAATCACAGTAGGTGGATTTGAAGTTGTCAGTGTCCTTGGGAAAGGCAGCTTTGGCGTTGTTCGTCTCGTCAAGGCAAAGGGTCACAATCATCATGTCGCCACCGACGCCAAAGCGACCGAAAGGTCATTAGGCCCCAAACCCTCGCGCCGGAGCCTGAAGAGTCCAACCAAGGCCATGCCAGGCCCTCTCCTGACCAAACACCACGATGCGGACAAACAGAAAAAAGAAGTCTACGCGATGAAGGTGATTCGTAAATCAGACATGATCCGAAACGGACAAGAAGGGCACCTCCGGGCGGAACGAGACTTTTTGGTGGCGGCAGAGGGCTCCCGATGGGTCATACCTCTAATTGCAGCATTCCAGGACCGAAAACACTTGTATCTTGTCATGGATTACTGCATCGGAGGGGACTTTCTGGGCCTTTTGATCCGGAGAAACATTCTGAGTGAAGAGTACACCAAATGGTATGTTGCGGAGATGATCCTCTGTGTGGAAGAAGCGCATCGAATGAAATGGATTCATCGAGACGTCAAGCCCGACAACTTCCTCATCGCACTCGACGGGCATCTCAAGATATCCGACTTTGGCCTGGCCTTTGACGGAGAGTGGAGCCATGATCAAAGATTCTACCAAAAGACACGGCACTCTCTTTTGGATCAACTTGGCATCAGCATCCATGGTGACGAACAGGACAGACGCGAGAAGGAAGAGGCCGAATCCCGTCAAGTGTTCGACGGTGCACCGGCTTCTCCTGTCGAGAAGAGGCGCTCCAGGGACTGGTCGACCTCGAGGGACGAACCTGGGGTTGGCGAGCCTATCCTAGACTGGCGGAATCGAGCACAGAGACGTCGTCTTGCCCGATCAGTTGTGGGGACGTCGCAGTACATGGCTCCGGAGGTGATCCGGGGCGAAATGTATGATGGTCGCTGCGACTAGTGGAGCATTGCCATCATCATGTACGAATGTCTCTATGGATTCACGCCGTTTGCTTGCGAAGACCGACATCAGACCAAGATGAAGATCCTTCAACACAAGAAAACGCTTGTGTTTCCGGAGGTTCAGACTGTACCCGAACCAAGCGTCGAAGCCCTGGATCTCATGATGCAGATTCTTGTGGAAAAGGAGGTGCGGCTCTGTAGCCGGCAATACGAGCTCAACGACTATACACGAAAGATTGTTGGCGGCCGAGTCGCCAAGTGCCGGGCGGACAAGAGCAACCAGAACTATCAAGGCCATTTTGTGTTCCCCAATGACGCCGAAGACATCAAGCGGCATTCGTTCTTCAAGGGGATTGATTGGGATTCGGTCCATCTCCGACGACCACCGATTTTCCCACGGGTGCACGGTTGGGAAGATACCAGATATTTTGACGAAGAAGACCCGATCTCTGACATTGACACGGCGACTTCGGTCGAGGAGGTAGAAGACGAAGTCGATGTGGAAATATGTCATCATGCACCCAAGGATGGGGAGATGACACCGCTCTTGGTGCCCCAGCCACGAGTCAGCCAACATCATCAAGAGGATCAACACATCGTGCCATCTACAGCCATCAGTATGGCACGTCGACCCGATCTGGTGATTGATGTGAAACTCCCACATGCTGACTATGTGCGAGGACTGGTCAATCCCCTCATGCAGCCGCCGCCAGGCTTGAGCCCGCCCAAGATCAACGTATGCATGACTCTTGGAGCGACGCTCGTCGAAAATGCCATCCAGGTCGACGGCCCTGTTGGAGAGATGCCGGTCGGAAATGCGAAGACCCACATGAAGCGTAAAGAGAGGAAACGGCCTCGGGACATCATTTTGCGAGATCCCGTTACGGGCCCTCCAGCACTCGAAGCTCGAAAGCAAAGTGCATTTCTGGGGTATGATTATCGACAACCGGTGATGGTGACGGATATTGTTGCGCAGGTGCTCGTTGAAGAACTGGCGCATAGCAAAACCAAGGACGGTCATCAAGGGAATGGGCTCGGCGACCGGGACCTGAGCTTTGAGAAGCGGGTATTTGTCGAGGCAGGAGGGCGCATGTCTGGGCGGTTCAAGGTGTTTTGATGGGGAGTTTGAGTTGCTGAGCCTGGGAAGATATTGTTTGTTGGAGATTAGTTGGCTTGACGACCTCATTCGCTAGCAGAGATATCAATTAGAAGTCCGAACCCGGATAGTAGCTTTAGAAGATGGAATGTGCATTGATATGGCCATGTCTATCTCTATACACGGATCTAAGTCTTTATTGCCATGTTGAACTCGTGGCTAAAAGGATAATCAATGTAACCGACGTCTGACATTGGGGTGTAGAAGGTGGATCTGTCATAGGGGGTGAGGTCGAGGCCGTTTGCGATTCGGAAGGGCAGATCAGGGGAGGAAATCCAGTATCTGCCAAAGACAATGGCGACGTCGTAGTCCTTGTAGTCATGTTCGACGGCCCTTTTGGCGGAATCCGGTTTGAACCCGCCGGCGAGGAGGACGGGACTCGTGTTGTCCCAGGCTTTGACCAGGAAATCGATCTTCTCGTCAGCCTCGACGTCGGTGTTGCCCTTGATCCGGGCCTCGACGAGGTGCAGGTACGCCAGCCCAAATCCCTTCAACCTCTCTACCAAGTATGTGAACTGCGGTACCGGGTCCACCATCTTCATGCCCTGATAAACACTGAACGGCGTCAACCGCAGACCTGTCCTCTCGGCGCCCACGGCATCGACGACCGCCGTCGTCACCTCGAGCGCGAACCGCGCCCTGTTCTCCACGCTGCCGCCGTACTCGTCCGTCCGTTGGTTGCTGACGTCCTGGATGAACTGGTCGATCAGGTAGCCGTTCCCCGCGTGGATCTCGACGCCGTCGAATCCCGCTTTGAACACGGCGTTACGGGCTGCCTGTGCGTATGAGTCGACGTAGGATTTGATTTCTTCCCGGCTCAGTTCTCGCGGCACGGGGCATCCCCCGGCCATTGGGATCGGACTTGCAGACACCAGATCTGCTACTGTCTCCGCCCCATTGGTAGTGGTAGCCATAGACGCCGCCGCACGACCCAACGCCCAAAGCTGTAAGAAGATATGACTCCCCCTCTCGTGCACGGCGTCCGTGACACTTCTCCACGCGCGGATCTGCTCGTCGGTATATATCCCCGGTGCGTGGGGGTGGTTCCTGTTCCTGCCCTGGTCGTGGCTGATGAATGTTGCTTCGCTTATTAGGAGTGTTCCTGGCGTGGAGCCGCGTTGGGAGTAGTATGTTGTTGTGGAGGGGAGGGGGACGTGTGGTCCTGGTGACGATGAGGTGTTGGAGCCTGTTGCGCGGTAGCGGGTTAGGGGGGCTAAGACGAGGCGGTGGGAGAGGGTTAAGGGGCCGATTTGAAGGGGGGAGAAGAGATTTGATGTGGATGGTGATGATGGGTCCGATTGTGGATTGATGGAACCCATGGTGGTTGTGGTTGTCGCCTGTGGTCTGTGAGATATAGAAGGGGTTGATATGTATCTTTAAGACTTTTTGTGTTGAGTCTTGACTTGCCGTGGCTCGAGGGCGAGGAGAGAGTATGTGATGAGTACGTAATAAAGAACGATCGATATATAAATCTGTAAAGTGAGAACTCGGAGATGGTAAGGATAGAGTTGGCTCCATATTATAGTCGACGGCCACCACCAGCAGCGAGTGGGGGAATATCTTTCAGGGACTCTTTTTTGAAATTCCACTTTCTTGATGGTGGTACATGTACGACGAAGAGAGAGGTAGGTCTGTAAGAATGAGAGTTACTTGGTACCTTTACGTACTTTCAAAGTGGATTTTGCGGGGTTTATAAACCGGGGGTTTTAGGTATGAATCTGCAAGGCTGGCAAACTTCTTCTGTTACGATTGGAGGTTTGAGGCCTTGGGAGTCCGGGGATTCGCGGGGAGGAGTTTCTACCAAGCTCCCTGAGTCATCGGATATGTACATACATACACTGTACTCTGTACAGAAGGTTCAACAGAGGCTCCGACAGTCCAATCATGGTCGAGGCGGGGGTTTGATGCATCAGTAAGGTAACTCTCAGGTCGACACCCTCCTTTTTGATGTCCTGTCACATCTATGACTCCAAGTTCGGCGAGTCCCGAGTTTCCGGTTCTCGTATCTCGATTCTTTCTCTCCCGCCTCTTGGTCACCAGGAGCAAGGATCATCGACTATTTCTGTTGACTGAGCAATGAGATCCAAAAGCGCCGCCCTGTCTGTACCCCGTCGTCCGAACTTCATGCATGCCAATTGTATAAACGTCGAGACCCGAACCCATTTTCAACCTCCAGACAACGAAATGACAAGATCCAACATCCCTCACCTCAAGCCGTCGCCGTCGCCATCGTAGGCTTCTCCT
Source organism: Exophiala alcalophila (assembly GCA_001599775.1). NCBI lineage: Eukaryota > Fungi > Ascomycota > Eurotiomycetes > Chaetothyriales > Herpotrichiellaceae > Exophiala > Exophiala alcalophila. The sequence continues at coordinate 6,346,735 of BCHY01000001.1, forward strand.
CAGGCGGCGTCTTGGGAGCATTGAAATTGGCAAAATACCGAAACAACTTCTCCGGGTCATCCCTCACTTTGGCCCTGGTCGTCGGGTTGATGATGGAATCCAGCGACACATCGTTCTCGACCATGACCGAGATACACCACCACACGATCGTCTTGCAGGGCAATCCACACGGTTTGATCCCCAGAATCCTCCTCATCTCGCAATACTCCTTCCACGCCTTGAAGTGCATCAGCCCGATCTCCCGGTGACCGGCCGAGTATTCCGCCAGAGCGAGAAATAAAAACGCCACCACGTCTTCGTCCCGCGAATCTTTCTTGTTGGCCAATGCCGAGATCCGCTCGCGCGTCCGAGCCAGAATGCCGTTCTGTCGGGATGCGATGTATTGGTTTTCGGCTTCACACAGCGCACTGGCGGCGAATGGCGGGACGGCTTTGCGATAGTGATAGACGCCCAGCAGGAGCACCATCGTCTCGAAACACCAGTGGCTGGAGATGGCAAAGGGGACAAAAAGTGTGAGGATCGGGTCGTACTTCTTCACGATGTCCGGGTACGCATCCAGGCCGAGCATCGTGCCCGCGTTGTTGGCGAAATACCGGATCAGATTACAGTCCGTCGGCGTGAGTGGACTGCTCGGTGTTCGGTCGACAGAGTCTTCGAGTTCCGACAACACACTTCGTTCTGACGCTGATATGTCGGAGAACTGTCTGGTCTGGGGACTGTCGATCTTGAGATTCTCGAGCAGCGACAGGCCGAATTCCGAATGTGCTTCCACGCTCGCCTTTCTCGGCTTCGATTGTGATTGCGAGAGGAGATGCTCTGTTTCCGGGGACCCCATGAACGATTCTGTCGCCGATTCTCCATCCTGAAGCGGTGAGTTGCTCGCCCTGAGGTTTTCTGCCCGACGACTCTGACCCTCGTTGGTGGTGGCAGTGCTCCCGGTACGGTGTCTGCGCCCCAGACCCAGGCTCAAGCTCGAACTCCCCTCCGAGGAGCTGTCTTGGAGATCCAAATTGACTGGTGGCAGGGCTTCGATCATGAGGAGGCTTGTCGTCGTCGTGGCCGCCCCCGATCTAGGGGACTCAGACCGGAACTTCTTCGTGAGCGGCGCCGGCGTGATGCTGTCCTTCTCGAAATCGATGACGGCGGCAAAATGCGAGGTGGCCCTCCTCGGGATTGGTCTGGCCGAAACCGATTCACTGGGTTGTGTATGATCTGCTGTGGCAGTGGCATTCGTTGCATTCGGTTGCGCACCCTCCTCTTTGGGTTTCATCCATCGCAAGGGGGAGAATTGGTTGCGAGAAACCCATTCGGACCGCGCTTCTCTCTTGGAGCGCACTCGATCTTTCATCAAGTGCGCCCGTGCCGTCTCGGTGACGCCTCGTCGATTGATGTCGTAGTCTACAAAGGTGAAGGTTCTTCCTCCCTCGGGCTTTTTGGTCGGCATTTTTTGTTGGTTCTGTTCCTTACAGGTAACAGCAGTGGCAGTGGACAATGTGCCTGGTCAACATGGATCTGGATGCGGATGCGGATGTGACTGATGCCCGATCAACATTGCGTGTTCCGGGGTGATTCGGTGAAGAGAGTCAGTGGCGACGAGGGATGATAGATCAGATCAGATCGTGGGCTGCTGGTGGCCCGGACCATACCCCGAGCTGTCTCGGTGTCTCTCAATCTCGAGTCTCGACCGGGTTATTGTTGTTAAGTATTACTACTCTGTCTCCATCTCACGACGCCCAAGCCCCGTCTTCTAGCCGGACTCGGGCCCGGGCCTGTCCTGATATTGCATCTGATATTTGCCTGGCCTATGTTACTGAGCCACAGGAGGCCAAGTGAGGAGGCTCGAGGCTCGCCTGTTTGACCGGCGAATGCGATTGGCACCGGCGCGGTCTTCCATCTGGCCAATCGGAGGGCTCCATCTGGGGCACCGGCCCCGCACTAAACCCCTTTTTGAGAAGTAAAGTTTTCCGCTGATTGGCTGGAACTTGACGACGCGGCTAGCATCTCAACAGCTTTGAGCCACTTGGACCTCTCTTGACCTCTCTCGACACTCCCATCTCGTACCATGTCGCTTGCGGTTTGCTGTCTGGGCTTTGGTCCAAATACCGGACTGCGGATACTCGCGTACTCCGTCCTCAACCAGCCAGAGACCCGAAGGATCAGTCACCAAGGCCAGGCTATGTGCAACCTACAGCCTCTAGCCTCCCCCCGCCCCCCCTGCGAGTAGGCTCTCGAGTCTCTGCATCTGCCGCTGCCCACATTCGAGATCATCAGATTGCTTGCTCGACGCTTCATCCACCCCCGTGGCCGCCAATAGAGCACCGCTTTGCCCGACGACGCTAGATCGTCAGCATGCCACGCCCCCAGCCATGGCAGCCCGACTCCTGGGTTCGGCGTGGAGATGAGGGTGTTCAGCCTTTACGACGACGCTGTCATTGGCTTGTGCCTTGGGGACATGCCATCAAAGCCTGGGAGTCTTTGTCAGCTGGCAGTTGATGAATTCACCGAGGTCCTTAGTCATCGCTAACGTCAACGCCGACGCCGACGCCAACTCCCGTCCCCAACCAAGTCCCGGTTTCCGACTTCATGGCCTTTTGGGCAGTTGAAGAGCCCCTCGACTTTTCCATCGCACGGCCGTCCCGTCTGAATAAAGATCTTGTCAAACACTCTGTCCGTACGTGTCAGGTGAGTCTCTGCCTCGATGTACCGTATCGCCCAGAATTGCCAGATAGAGGAGGTGCCGTAAGGAGTACGGACCTTGGTTGTGTCTTTACCTTGACAAGCTCAAAAGCTCACATAATTGTGGAGAATGTCAATCAAGGTGGACCCGGACAACCTACATTGGCCGTTCATTCTCACCGACGACGGGAGATCGATTTGGGAATTTCTTATCTGCTATCACCGGCTATCTTCCAATATCGGTGTCGTGGTCTTGTCCAGTTGGAACCGTGGGTTATCTCCCTTGTTCATCTTTGATCTGTCCCTTGCGCTGCTGTGCATCATCCATCCTCCTGGCCCTTCTCCACAACATCTGATCAAAAGGTCAGAGGGCAAATTCCAGAAAGTTCCCACAAATAGACAAGGTTGCGAAGGTGCAGTGCAGTGCAGTGAATAACCGAGCCAGTTCCACAGAACCCAGGAGCCAGGCGTCAGGAGTCGGGATTCAGGACCTTCTAATGGAAGTCAAGGTGACAGACGACAGCTTCGATATCGGTCTTGACAAAGCCGTGAATGCCATGTGAAACCGATGCCCATTACTGGAGCGAGGTCTACATACGGATACAGCCCTTAGCCTATGCACACCTCTTTGACACAGGCAGCAACAAATGATAAATCCAACGTTACAACTGAAACAATTGGTCCCCAGCGGTTGCTCAAAATGGCAGAGGGTCAGAAATACCAATGGGAATGGGAAACGGGCCGCGTCCGAACAAGGCTCGAGGCTCCAGCGCCGTCTCGCCTAGAACATGCCGTCGATATGGCTTCTCTTCGAGATCACCGCAATTGGAAAAGCACAACACACCAATCATGTCCGTGCTCGGCGTGATGGCTCCTCATGCTCGTCCCATGGTTCAACCCGCGTCGCATGACATCGTCTGAGAATTAACAAGATCCAGGGGCTGACTTATCCCCAATCACCCAATCATCGCCGTCAATTTGACCGCCAAAGCCGCGTCTATGTACAGTATACGCCCATCCTGTATACAAAGTACAAGGGATCGCCGCCGGCTATGTACTTGCAGCGACCAACCCCCTGGCCTCACGGGGTTTGGGTTTACACAACCGAGATTCCGAATGGTCCATGCTGACTACCTACATACATTAGAGTACGAGTACGGAGTAGAGTACGCACGCTTTGTTTGTACTCCACACCGACACACACTTACACTCACACTCACCACCACAAATACAATGCAGATAGGATCTCGTGCCCTTGGCCATCCATCCACCTGTACTGTTGGCTGTCATGTCACTGGGCACACTGGGGCCTGTACAGCCGGGGTAGGCACTCACACTCCGCGCGGAGAACCTTGGTGGTACGTATTCGGTCGGTATCCTACTCTGCTCTACTCTTCCTCAAGTTCTCACTCTACCTCCACCAGCGAGAGCGAAGGCGGAGGCGAAGGCAGAGGCGTGGATGCGGCCGTTGCGGACGCCTCCCCCCCCCCCCCCCCCCGGTGTGAGGCCTACGAGTACACTGCGTACACTTGGACATTTTCAGTTGTGCGGCACGGCCAGACTCCGGGCTCCCGTTGACTTGTCTTTGGCTTGTAGGTTGTATCGTCTCGCGATCTACTTGGTACTTGGTACTTGGTACTGGTGCTTGCTCCTCTCCCCCCTCAAAAACATGTCATGTCATGTGGAAGGACTCGCCGAGGCGAAAAAAGTACACAAGCTTGATTCGTTCTACTGACCAATGACTCCGCTGCCGGGATTCACTGGGAATCTTGAAAGAGGAAGAAGGAGAAACGATGATTCAGGTCCCAGGTCCCGACGCCCTGATGACCTGTGACTGTGGCTGTTGAGCATGGGGGCCCTGGACACGCATGAATCATGAAGCATGATACAAGAACGTACTTGCTGACTCGGTCCATGTACTCAAACTCGGATGGTTATAGTGTTGGCTAAAAGGTAAACCCATCGGTCTCGGTTGGGAGGGACCTGGGTTGGGTCATCAATCAGTCAGCGACTCTCAACCGGCCGGTGATTTTCTGTCCCTCTATGTAGAGTAATAAGAGCAGAGTACTTGCGCAATGCACAAATGTCTGTTCCGCATCCATTGAAAAAGGAATAATGAATAATGACCAGATGAACAGACATGTGGAATGAACATAAGCAACGGCCAATTCATCCGTCTACATAAGGTACTCACAAGTCTCAAGCAGGTAGATGCTCTCTTCCCCCATGATTGGATCCCATTCTAAATGTCTCGGCAACTTTTGCTGTACTCTAGTTGGACTCTTGTCTTCTCGTGCTTTTCTTTCATGCCGAGATGCAGCAGTGGCAGGGGGTTTTCCTAGCGTATACTTCCTGATTTGGACAGTCAGGAGTTTCGGTATCTTCTGGGCGTTTGTACTCGTTATCTTGGGGCTTTGATCTATGTATTCGAGATTTGTCCATACCAAGTAAAGTACTCGTACGTGGATAAGAACAGAGAAACCCTTCCACTGGAACATGTGAGCCTGTTGGTGGTACTGTAGATTAGATCATGCTTTACAAGTACATCATGCATCACACCACATATATGTGCAAGTTCAGGTACATGTACTTCTGCAGCAACCTTGACCCACACCATACTTGTGGTACCATGTACTTGGCCCAAATCCTGACAGTGGGCAACCACTCTTCCTTCCCTCCTTAGCTTCGTCTACTTGTAAGTTGTACCTGGTAGGTCCATAGGGTGCGTAGGGATGTAAGCAACGAATACCCTCCTCACTCCTCACGAGTCCCTCAGTCTCTTCTATCGGCCGTAAGGTAACGAAGACTCACTCACTCAGTGTCAGGGAACATGGGGCCCTTGAAGCCTGGAGCCTGGCGAGCCTTGTGTGCATACGTGTTCTACATACTGTACAGTAGAGTAGGTAGGTGTTCGGCCGTCTTTCCCTCCTCATGCGGCCTCATCGGCCGCATGCTAGTTCCGTACCTGCATACCTGCCTTAGGTACCTTAGGTAGCTTTTGTCCATCCGGAGTTCGGAGTACCATGCCGAGTATCAAGGTACTGATTGTACAGTATGCAGCTTGGAAGTTGGGGCCGGAGGCAAAACTCACCCTCTCACTCGCTCTCACACATACACAGCCTGCTTAGGATTCTGTCTCCACTCGCTCAGGAGTCAAGACTTTCACAACCTCCCTTTTCCGGTCAAGGCGCGGCCATTTCCCTGGGGGTGTTTGTTCCCTGAGGCGAGGGGAGTCACGGTCCAAGTGTTCCAAGTGTCAACAGTCAAGTCAGCTCCCATCTCCACCTCACCTACACACTACCTGCCAGGCCAAAAGAGAAGTCAAACAAAAAGAACCTTGAGAATCGCGATTTTACTTCGGAAGATCTGAATTTGCAACCGAGAATGAACATTGAGATCCATCAATGGCAAAGAATGTGGAAGAGAAATGGGATCAACGCGAGGATATCCAGAGACAAGGAAGTCTTCAGCCTAGTTGAGAATATATCAGGGTTTTGCTCCCTGATTTCCAAGGCTAATATCAGTCCATCCATCATATTTGGTAGTATATCTATACTTGAGTTCAAAAGGTATCAAAGAATCTTTCAGACAAGAGAACTACTTCCTCTTCCCGTTCCCAGCATCGCACAAACACTCCCGCCCGATCCTTCAAATCTTGTATCTGAAATGCAGATTCTGCTTATCAGTCAAATCGTCGAACCCTTCCAACAGCTCTTCCTGCCGTCGATCTGCATGCAGGCCCTTCCGGTCACGAGCCTTGTTGTCCAAATAACACCACGTCGTGTATATGACCTGGAAGAAGCAGAGCGCGCAGTACGTGCCCAACAACGCTTTGATCGCTGTGAAGTATCGAGGCGCTTCGTGGGGTAAGAAGAAGTGAGGGCCGATGATGTTCCCTGCGCAGTAGAATCTGGGGTTTGAAAGTTCGAAGTCAGTCCAGTAAACAATGCATCAACTTGGGGCTTCAACCCTTACACGAAAAAGAGCCCCACGACTGTAGTTCTCTTGGTATGTCCTGCCACATTGAGACCAGGCAGTGTCCATCCCAAGATGATAGGCGCTCCCAGAACATTCTGCAACCAGCAACAGGCGACAAGGGCATATCGATGTTCAATGTCGATGGTAAGGAGACCGATCAATCCTGCAATCCCGGGGAGACACGACAGGACGACTGTGATGCCGAGGAGGTTTTTCTTGGTCGCCACCCAGCCGAAAGCGATGACGCCGATGACCTCGAACGCGCCGCCGGGCGTCTGGAGCAGACTCGTCCTGAGAGCATTGAACCCGAATCCCTTGATGAGGGCAGATGCGAAATTGGCTACCCCGCCGTTCAAGATGCCCGTGCAGACTCCCATGAGGAAGAGGAGGTATGTCCTCGGATCGACGAGAGCTTCTTTGATTTGGCCGGGGACCACCCTGTGGTGTTTCAGGCCCATTTGGTTCTTTGAAATTCTCCAGACTGCGACCGTGCGTTCATACTCGGTCAGCATCTTTGCGTTGTGAGGCCCGTCGGGCAAGTAGAGAACTATTACAAAACCCCAGACGAAAGTCATGGCCCCGACAATCTGGATACGATTAGATTAGACCGTAGGTGCTGTGAAGGACTGGCTCGCTCACCAGATATATCAATTTCCAATTGGGGACAGCGAGGTTCTCCACATGGCCGCTGCCATAAGCAAGAAGAGCACCAAGAATGGAAGACACTCCGTTCGTTGAGAGCCAGAACGAAGTACGGAGCGCCTGCTCTTCTCTGGTCCACAGCATCGATGTGAGGAGGACGAAGGCCGGAGACACGCATCCTTCAACCATGCCCAAAACGAAACGCACGGCGAAGAATCCTCCAAAGTTGAACACTGCTGCCTGTAACATACAGATCGAACCCCAGACGAAAAGCATGTATCCGATAAGTCGGCCAATTGGATACCGCTGTAGGATCACATTCCAGGGGTATGCCCCGAACAGCCATCCGAAGTATAGCGCCGAAGCAACCCAGGAGTAATCGTCACCTTTCATATTGGTATCGGTTTGAAGGCCATATGCATTGGAGTAGTTGAGTCTTCCAGAGGTCAGAAACGACGACGACAGGCCAATGAGGAACATTACACTCACGTTTGCTTGTCCAGGAAACTGAGCATATATGTTGTCATCATCTGGGAGCGTCAGTTTCGTCGTGGTAGATAGACCGGGCACCGGTGGATCACACCATTGGAATAACAATCCAATCCAGCTTGCGGCGGACTTTGACGGCATCGCGCTCAAGCTGTGCCTCGTCAAATGCAAGCGCCTTCTGAAGGAGCTCTTTGCCCAGTACATCGAGATCATTGCGCTGGCTGCTGAAAAGGCCGAAGAAAAAGGTCTTGGATTCTCTCAATTCACCCTCGGCAACTGGGGGCTCAGTGACCTGAGGAGTCGACTTCTCGATGTCGGACATTTTTGTCTTTGCAGGAGAAAGAGAGAGCAAGTCTTGACCAGCAACAAGCAAAAGCTTCTGGTTGTCTTCATATACACTACCAGCAGAAGGACTCTCAGTCGGAATAGAACGGTGCGATCTTATCGTCGTCCAGTCACCACTGGTGATTGCACTTGACGAAGTCTCCAGCGAGATAAACCTGCGTTGAAGCGAGCATGGGCCTCTGACCACAACATGCATGTGTATGCATTGACATTTCTCGGGCACGAATAAAAGAAGAGGTCTCTTGATATTGAAGACGGACATGTGCTGTCGAATCGCGCGATAGAGCTGCATTGATCGACATGGCTTGCATTAGAGCTGTTCGGGAGATGGCCGCACTGGCGGAAAGATATCTGATTTGTGAAGATCCATGAAGATTGTAGAGGTGGAGCTCCGTGAAGGAGAGGCGGGCTCCGATATCTTGAGGGTGCCAAACTTGGTTGGAGGATATGGAAGCAATTGACAGTTGATTCGATGTATTCACCATGCCTATGTCCACCGAATGGGCATGTATCTCAAGAATGTGGTCAAGAGCTTGAAGCCTTCAGGTCAAATCGGGAGCAATTCGCTAGGATATTGCAGGCTTAAGATCATCCAGTTCCAGTCCAGCCCAGCGTCTCTCGCAGCCCAAACCCGGCTGGTCACGAACGTTCTCGTTCTCGTCGCAGTCACTGTTTTTCGAATTCGGCAAATCGAGCCAAACATGTCCATTGCACTTGTCCGATCATCTTTGCTGTTCACCTCACAAGAGGCCAGGAAGACTGGCCACAGAGACATCTTCATCTCGTCGTCTGAAGTCGTGGTATGAACCATAACTTGATAAGCCATGGCAAGGCCAAGGCGGTCGGCTTCTGCTGAACTGCCTGGAGGATGTAGAAGGCGATGCAAGTATAATAACGCGGCGCTACGGTATGCGCTCGCATGCATTAGAAACTTCCGAGAGGATTGGAAAGACAATGCGGGATCAACAGTTGGCTGCCAGAGCTCCAGTTGCAATTGCAGCTGAGAGGCTCGATCAAGAATATTCGTAAGATCGTGAGGCGGCGAGAGGGATGGAGATGTGCTGAGATCTTCAGCAAGAAAATTGTCATCTCCAAAGGCATAAAGGTCTTCGGCCAATGCACTGAGCTCGCCCAATAGTGGCATTAAAGTGGCCGTATATCCCATAAAACGGTCAGCTTGGTGTTGAGAGTGATCATCAAGCCAGTAAACCGTAGGAATTCGGGGCCGATGGAATCGAGTCAATGACAGCATCATGTCTTGCCTTGCCAATGCGCGAATGAAGTACTTGGCCAGCTGAGAGATTTCATTGCCTTGACAGATATGGCGATCCAACATCATTGCCAGATTCTCCAGAAGCGCTGGTAGACTGCTTACATGATGCTCATGGTCATTGGCATCAATAAGCTGGATGCCGTCAGGAGGGATCAAAGACAACTTGGAATGGTTCCTACCTCTACCGCACAAAGACCAAGCATTACCGTCAGCAACAATTCCAGACTCGCGCCGGGGCTATCCATGCCTCGCAGTCGAGCCAGAATCCTAGCTTTCCTGCTCGGGATCGGTACAACGGCCGGAAGCGACCCCCCTCGTACATATGCTTCGCCGATAGCAGACAGAGAGTCACTAACGGCCAGAGGGCTGTTTTGGAAAACCTTCATGACCGAAGAGTTCATCTCGTCCACAAACTCCGGGCCAAAGACCAATTCTTTAGGATGCCGTGTAAAATAGACCTCAATGAACGGCTCGTCCGCAGGGTGAATCGTGCCTGGAGGAATGATGGTGACGGGTTGTAGCCGTAGCGGGATATCAGTGTGTGCATCTTTGGGTGAAGATGGAGAGGTAGTTGCGATAGAGTCCAAAAGCGAGGCGGCCGGGCTCAATGCTATGTTGGAAGGATACTGAGCGTCCAAAGAACTCGCCCATGGTCCGGCGTGCCGCGTTTTCGGGGCTTTGGTGCTGTGATTATAGCCGCTGCATTGACGACCACGGCGTTTACAGGTGCCACATGAGGGATGGACCTCATCGCATTTCACCTTGGCCCTCTTGCAATCAACGCAGCCGTTTCGCGATCGGCTGGCCATGGGAGCGAAGTGTCACCTCCAATGTGTGCAGGTGGTGTGGACCATAATGGAGCCGAGATCGAAGCCCTCCGGTATGAATGTAGCGGGAGGATAGACGAAGGACGAAGTGCGATAGACTGGATGATGAGACAAAGAGACAAAGATGTTGTTTGGTCGTCGACGATGATGACGCGGAGAAACTCAGCCCTGTGTCTTATCGATAAGAACGGCAGAGTCGGTCATGTGCCCGCTCCGCATCACCGCAGACAGATTCAACTCGTATCGCAGCTAAAGTTACAACTTTCAGCACAACGGTCGGCTGTGTGGCACCCATTTAATTTTATGACGCTCTCGACGCTTTGACGCCTACACGCTCTTGACGTGATCTCATCGCTGGAATATAGGACGCGTCGCTCCATTTCTACATTCGCGAAGATCCCCAATATCAAACTCGCCATCGCACACGGCTGCTTCACCACACATCGCACCGCATTAGGCTCCAAACCGGTTGGATCTGCATGATCAGACGAATCGCGGCCATTGTATGCGCACGGGAATCCGTCCCGCACATCCCTCCCGATGGCAGGCTTCTTCACCTGGTTTTGGGACTGGCTGCTATGGATGTTTTGGGCCACTGAAATGGACGTGACGATCGTGGGGCTGCAGAATGCTGGCAAAACCAGTCTGGTTCGCGTTCTGGCGGTAAGTACCCGGAGTGATCTCTGGTGGACGAGGCTGAAGTGTTGAAACCAGGGAAATGAATTCACGGTGGATACGTTGCCTACGGTGGCTTTCAACAAGAAAGAAGTCAAAAAGGGCCACGTCTCGATCAAGTGCTGGGACCTCGGAGGTCAGCCGAGATTTCGATCCATGTGGGAGCGTTATTGTCGCGGAGTGACTGCCATTGTGTTTGTGGTTGACGCGGCGGACAAAGAAGCCATCCCTCTCGCTCGAGAAGAGCTTCACGCGCTCCTCGACAAGCCCACACTTGATGGCATCCCCCTCCTCGTCCTCGGCAACAAATCCGACTTGTCCAACAAGCTCACGGTGGATGAGCTGATCGACCAGCTCGATCTAAAGACAATCGTCCATCGCGAGATCAGCTGCTACGGGATCAGTGCCAAAGAGGAGACCAACCTGGACGCCGTGCTGCAATGGCTTGTGGCCAGGTCTGGAAAGTGATGTGCTTGTTGAGTTGGGCTCTGGGTGGTGTCTCTCGCGCTTCATTCGTTGTTCATACGGAATAGGTGGGATCCATTTTGGCACAGCAGCGACAGGCGCCGGATTGTAACATGTACGAATACGCATACGCATAACCATACGCTTCCGCAGCATGCATTCATTCCATTTCCCGCGGTTGCCAGCCGGCAGGATCGTATCGTGGTGGACGAGATGCCGATGGAATCCGAGAGGCAAAGGCACTGCCACCAGAGAATGTTCCATCATGCTTCGATCACACCGGCGCCGGTTGGTTGAGACTCGAGGAACGCCTGACTGCTTGTCTGTGGTGGCAAGCCAGATACGTACCCGTACTCTTTACTGTGCAGGGCAGTGAGTTGCCCATCAGCCTCCGCAACCGGGGCAGAAATGACGCGTAGCCAAGAACACTGCCAGCCTGGAGACTCGAGAGTGGGAGCCGAGCGGTCTTTGCCAAGGGTGTCACTCCTCCGCCGCTGCCGTGCCACTGTGCAAGGCGTTGCGAGCAGCGAAGGTCCTGGGCTGTGGATTGTGCAGGCCAGGCTAGGGGAGGCTCTCTAAAGTTCCGGGTCGTCGATGCTTTGGCTTTGCGCATGACGATGGTTCCTTGACGGAAATACCTCCCGTAAGGTTCTACATAGTAGTACTCCGTAATCGTACTATGAAACATTGGATGCGTGATCTGGAGAAGCTCGCAGGGAGTTTCCTTCTTCGTCGGGGCCAGTTTGATTAATTGATTTTGGAGGGGTGAAATATCAAATCACAGATTATTCACCGTCCATTTACTGTACTTATCCAGGGCAGTCAGTGCTAGCCTACGAGTAGGTACCGCCTCCAGCCTCCAGGCGTCCCTCGGCGGATTTGTGCCCACTGCCCAGGCTGCGATTCTTCTTGTCCAGTGGCCGCCATTCGCTGTGACGCCAATAACATCATCGATACTGCGCCACCATCGAATCACTACGCCCCTGCGGCTCACTGATGGTCGGGTACGCTCCTCTCTTTGCGCAGTCCATGGATCATGACAGGTGATTCCATTTCCTCGCGTTTCTTGGTTTTCCTGGTTACTCGCTGCGCCTTGAGGTCTTTTTCCTTCTCTTCTTCCTTCCTCCCTTTAAGACTCCCATCTCGGCTCATCCTCAGCGTCCGTCACAGCATCAGAGATCGCATCATCATCCCGTCGCCTTCATCTCGACGTCATCTCGTCCTCCCGCAGATTCTCACAGCCTCGTCGCGATTTGAGTATCTGTCTACGTCTGCGCCTCAGCTCTCTCCATCGCGTGGATCTCGAATCCTGGGCGAACCGGCAAATCACCGCGCCGTCGCACAATCAAGACGCAGACATCCATATATCTCATCCACCTCCAGCTTCTCTCCCGTGTCTCTTTGGACATCTCCATCCTCCATTCCACTCACACTCAAGTCGCCCGAATCGCAGATCCTCAACCATGTCTCTTGTGACGCGGCAATACTATAACAACACGTAAGCATTGGTTCTCGACGCCTTCTTTTATATCCCATCCCTTCCCCGCCGACCCCTTCGAATTCTGGTTCACTGTATTGAGATCCGCGAAATCGACGTGCCGCAAGCTGACTCTCCACTTTTCATCATGAACAGGTGTTACAATCGTTACGGCCAGGCCTACCGATGTCGATCAGCATGGAATAACTGGGGGAGATGGGTGGCTTTGGCTGTCATTATTGTCATCGCACTCGTCGTCTTCTTTCTGTTCAGGTATGTCGAGTCATTGGGAGGAGATTTATAAATTCCCAGATTAACGTGTGCGCAGTTGTCTCAGTGCCCGTCGAAGACGCAAGGCCGGACGACAGCCTTTCTATGGGACTGGCTGGGCCGGCAATATCGGGCATGGACCGGCGACCTACAATCCCAACTATCAGACCCAAGCTCAAGCCCCGCCGACATACAATCAGACTCAGACTTATGGTCAGACTCAGGGATACGGTCAGCCTCAGCAAAACTATGGAGGCGGCGCTCAGTACGGTGGTGGTGAAGCGCAAAGCTACTTTGGCGGTCGACAAGCAGATGTGGAGATGCAACCACCGCAGAACGCCTACAGAGGAGGAGATGATGTCTATTCACCACCACCTGGGCCTCCGCCGTCAAAGATAGCCTGAGCTCGCACAATGGTCTGAACATCCCCCACCGGCGCAATGCGGAAGAAGCGATTGGGCGCAAGCCAGATGGCGTTGGAATAGGGCGGCGACAAATGTACATTTATGACTTGATGATTCAAGCTTCACAACTGTGTTACTGGGATATCTTGCTGGGGTTGCGCTCTCCACAGAAAAGGAAATAATGCAATCAAAATCTCGCATTACACATTCTTCAATATGCAAGGTTTTACTAAACATGCATTGCGATCGGATAGGATTTCCTGGCTAGTACTCCGTACAGAGGAGTTTGCAGCTGGCAGCCAGGGTCTCACCACTGCGAGTGGTACTTTTAGCTGTCAGTTGCAGCAGGCAAGCAGGGCACCACTCAAAGTCTGTCTGCCACCAGCGTTTCAGCTTTGAAGGACCCCAAGCCGCCACCCGCAGTGACCAGCCCTAGGCCACTAGGCAGGGGGGATCGCCTATTTTGAGAACTGTCATTGGCCTGTAGGCGAATTCCCCAGGTGCCAAAAACCACACTCGGGCGCCCCTCTACCCCCTTCCCAGTCCCGACTCCCGGCCACTCGTGACTGCAGACCGCAGCCGGATCTGAGACTGCAACGGCTTGCGCCCGTTGCCCGCTGCTCAGCCTCCTTTGGTTACTCAATCCTCTGTCCTCCTGACTGCGCGTCTCTGCCTCTTCGGTCTCACTTAACTCCCAGTCCTTCCTTTGTCTGTCCTCTGGGATACCAGTTCTCTCGTTTCGACACACCAAGTACTCCGTACCTTTCCTTTCTTTCGAACACTTCAATCGTTTTCCCAGCCTTCTAAAATCCGAGTCGCTCACTTCCCTGCTCGTGCACAGTCCACAGGTCGATCCTCACTCACCGCTGGACGTCTGAACCGCACCCAACCAGCCACCCATCTGACATCAATATCACTGAGCCACCACTTACGAAACATTTGTACTCGAACTCTCGCTGGTCGGGCGTGTATGAGTTGACGACCTTCGACCTTCGATTCCCTCAAAAACACCCGTCCGATTCCAAGCGTCCTGCGATCCCGAGGACACCTAAATACTATGGCCTACGAATTCCTCCACCCCCGCGACATCATCGGCACGGTGGCTTCTGTTTCCCCAGACACCTTCACCAGCTGGGACAAATGTATGAGCAAAAGCTATTGCAAGTATGTGTTCAACCGGACCGCTCTCCCTCGAGCCATGCGTACTAACAGGCAAACAGATGGCCTGTCATTGTTGGCATTGTGATCGGGTCCCTCATCCTTCTCTCGGTCATCTGGTGCTTTGCGCGATGCCTCTGCTGCGGCGCTGAGCTCTGTTCCTGCTGTTGCGGCGGCTGCTGTCGGTCTGGCGGTGGCCGCGGCCGGTCTGCCAAACATCAAGACGACTACAGCCGTATGCCGCCCACTCCGTACGCCGGCTACCAGCCAACTCCTGCTCCCATGGCATATGGGAATCCTCACGTCCCGCAATTTGCGACGTTTGACGCCTCCAGCCCAAGGAAGGTGAATGAGGATAGTCTGCCGGCTATGCCGAGCTGGGACACTGCCACTTCGAAGAGGATTGAGGATACCACTCAACCAGAGCCCCAAGCTTCGAACGGAGACTTGGAAATGGGAAGACTGGACACGCAGTCCGCACACAGAATGAGGGCCGGATACAACAGCGTACCCAACGGGCCCATCTCCCCTATATCCCCTAATCTGCAAGGCGATTACTTCGCCAACACCGGCATGTCCCAGTCTTATCATTCTGACCTAGGCGCTCAACGGATCAACCCAAGCGGCCAGGACTATGACAACTTCCATGCTGTGCCTCTGAGCCCTCCGCCGACCTACCGATCCAATTCTAACGCTCCTTCCATTGCCTCGGACCGTTTGCTACCATCGGCCGCCAGCCCAAGCCCGGAGGAGTACAATCGACAATATCAACATCAGCAGCAGCAGCAGCAGTACGACTACCATCAGCCCACAGCCTATACGCCTAGTGCGCTGAGCACCAGATACGAACCGTCGCAGCACGACTATTCTTCGAATGCGCCCAACATGTACTCGCCATACAATAGCCAGCCTGAGCCCGAACCTCATTATCAAGCCAGGCCCCCGAGCTTCCTGCAGGTCGGAAGGAAACCAGTCAATGGAAGTTTCAGAGAAGTCTGAGTGACCGATCAGTCCTTTCCATATTTGACGACTGGTGATTACTCGCTCTTGGGGCGAAAACAGCCGCGATACCCTTTGGATTTGATATGCTCACGTGGGCAATTTCCTGACACTCTGAGAGAGTGTTGCCTTCGGCACAATCAACTCAGCCCGACTGCAAGACGCCCCAGCCCCTGCGCCGGGTCGGGGATTGGCTTGATGACGCCGGTTCGCGACTCCAGCGTAAGCCTCAGCGCATCTGGCTCTCCAGAGCTGGACTCCATAATACGGCCATGGAAAGAAGCTGTGTCCTGCATGCTGGAAGCGGATCATGCGAAACACCATACCGAACGCACATGGGTAACGCTTCCATCATTCACGATTCCCATCATAAGATGGAACTGCCGGTCAAGTCCTTCTTACGTTCTTGTATAACAGCAGCATTTATTATATCCCGTAACGGCAGTGGGATTGCATTCATGAATATTGGGTGATTTTTGCATGACTGAATGACACGATGAAGATCTGGATCGCGCGTCGAAGGTCCTGGAGTTATGGAGAATAGAAATGAAATGTAAAAGCATCTTGGTCTTGTTTGATCGAAAACATCGCAAGTCCTAATGAAACGAATTTCTCGATGTGCATCTGACTCGACCTTGAGCCTTGGTCACGTGCAATACAAATCACGTGATCTATCCCCAAGCTGCGGTCGCAGGCGCCCGACGACGCGCATCTCGTGCGTTCGTCTACCACCAGACCAGACCTTGGGAACTCATCAGCTTCATCACCCCTTCCACTTTGTCCCCGCAGTCGCCGGCATTCCTTTTCTCCCTTCTGTACTATCACACTTCTTCTCTCTCTGTATTTCACCGTTGACTTGTTTCTCAACCATTCCAGGAGACCCTCCTGACTGCACTTCCTCCGGCCCTGGTGCCTTCTAATCATGGACACTCTCGTTGCCCAATACACGCAATCTCCATTCGCCAACGAAGGCTTCACATCGGAAGAACAGAACGACTATTGCGAGACCACCCCTCCTCTTTCTCTCAAGTTCGCACTCCCACCGGTCCCTCGGCCATCTGCATTCCTGCGCGCTGCAACCGACGACTACTCGAACCCAAATTGCCCGATCAAGATTGCCCATGGCACGACCACTCTGGCTTTCAGATTCAAAGGAGGAATTATCGTCGCCACCGACTCAAGAGCTACGGCTGGAAATTGGATTGCATCGCAGACGGTGAAGAAAGTCATTGAAATCAACCCCATGCTGCTGGGAACGATGGCAGGAGGAGCTGCAGTAGGTTTCATTCTTCTGCCGCTTTCGTGAGACTATGTTGACAATTGATAGGACTGCCAATACTGGCTCGCATATCTGGGCATTCAATGTCGCCTGCACGAACTGCAACACAAGCGCCGCATCTCTGTGGCTGCTGCGTCCAAGATTCTTGCCAACCTGGTCTACTCCTACAAGGGCATGGGGCTTTCGATGGGCACAATGATCACTGGAGTCACCCCTCAAGAAGGACCGGCGCTGTACTATATTGATTCTGATGGAACCAGACTGGCCGGCAATCTCTTCTGTGTGGGCTCTGGCCAGACCTTTGCCTATGGTGTGTTGGACGCTCAATACAAGTACGACTTGGAAGACGACGAAGCTCTCGAGCTGGGAAGGAGAAGTATTCTTGCAGCCACTCACAGAGATGCATACTCCGGAGGCTACATCAACCTCTATCATGTCAAGGAGGACGGTTGGGTCAAGCATGGCTTCTCGGATACGAACCCCATCTTTTGGCAGACCAAACTCGAGAAGGGCGAGTTCTCCAATGTCACGAGCGAGCTATGATGAGAGCCGTGAAAATGGAAAGTGGGATCAGCATTTCGGCTAGGAGGCGTTGGGTTGCAGAGAGCCTGTGTACAAAACCATGCGCCCTCGGGTTGTTCTAGACGGCGCTTTTTTGTTCAGTGTATTAGCATCACTGGCCTTTGAGAAGCCTCTAAATCACGATTTGAACCTCGAAATCTATTCGTCTAGTGAGTTGGGGTGGTGATGCTTGACACTGGTGTAAATGCGCTGCTGGTAGCATACGAGTACGTATTCCGCCTCGCAAAGCTGCGGAACGGAAGTTATGCCAAGCCCCAACCGCAGCCCGATCGCGTCGCTTCAGCCGTCGCGCTTCATCTCAATTTGTTCTTCAAAAGTCATCAACCCGCTACATTGTCCTCGTCCGCAGGACATCGTCGCACAGTCATTCTTCATACCGCCGCGGTCTTGGGCGCGGTCTCCATCGGCTCAAAATGAACCCCGTATTGAAAGATCCAGCGGCCGGAGTGCCACCTCTCCTGGTAAGTCGCATCTCCAGGCGCAATTGAAACAGCCTTCTAACTAAACCAGCTGCCGCATATGCACCTCGTCTCCAAGTACCGCTATCCCGTCACCAGCAATCCCTCTCTCGAAACGATCGTTGGCTATCTTCTGGAAGCTCCCAAGATCGTGCGCGACCTCCAACCGATGCAATGGCAGTTCATCGAGACTCCTTCAGATGGCTCCTTAATCCTCACATGGCAGCCGCTTGAGTATCTCGGCACCAGCTTTGCCAGCGACGGGTTCGTTTGGGCGGATGTAGAGCATGTCTTCAAATCCGAAGTCAGAGGCTATGTACGTGACGAAGCCCCCTCGAGACTGCGCCAGCTAACCACTCCAAAAGACATTGGAAATGTTCTTGCAAAGATCCGGCTACCGAGCACAAGGCGAAGCCATGGCATCTCACAGCAGAAGACGCTATCGCCTACTTCCAGGAAACCCAAATCTTGGACTGCCAAACCCGGACCCAAGCTTGTGGTTGACTCACTATTCGAAAGCGTCAGCGCGAGATCATGTTCCTGCGGCTTCGATTCCCGTCATGCCCCATATCCACAACCAAATTCAACAGCGGAGAGCAATTCAAAGCCAGGGACAACTGCCGAGGAAGGAGTTCATGTTACATGATCGATCGAATTGGCCTACCATCCATCTCCCATCCGGCATGTCCAGAGGGGCAGCGGCTCAAATGCCTCCCGGCCCTGGCCACAGGAGGGGTACAAGCATCGGGCAGGAGACGACCTTGGAAGAGGAGGAAGATGTGTCTCGTGGAGACCTGCTTGACTTCATGACCCCCAGAGATATCAGTCGCGTACGCTACGAACAACATCACGAATGGATGGAAGAGATTCTTGAGTCTCCCTATCCGACATCATCAATCATCCCCAGCGATTTGGGCCTTGGACGGAAGGGACACCTAGAAGAGCTGACCAAGGATTTCTTTGATGCTCCAACTTCGGCGCTGCGAGATGCCTCAAGCGGTGCGCCGCCTCGAGTTGGCAGATTGGCAGCTGGACAGGCCGACGATTTTGCCAAGCGAGCGTCTGAGAAAATTGCCAGTATGCAGGCGGAGTTGGAGAGCATGCGAAAGAGGCATACGCGCCGAATGGAGAAGCTGCGCCGGTCGACCACGTTGACGGCTGCAGAGAAAAAGCTACGAACCGCCCCGAATGTTACGGAACGACGTAGTCTTTCCAATGACATGACCGAAGAATCTCTTGCCAACGCAGCACCCGACGCGATTGACGAGATCATGGAAGCAGTTGAGGCCGACATGGGCCAGAAACTCCAGAAGACTACCAGCGTCACTCTTGTGTCAAAAGGAGGTTTGGAGGAACGGGTCAGGGTCTCTCCGGTCGCAGTTGAACCTCCAGTCCCTACCTCCACTTCGCCCGAGAAGACTGAAAGTGCGCCTGTCCCAGACACGAAGCCCGTCACCCAGGAGCAGCCGCAGCAGCAGACTCCGATCACTGAAGAGCCTGCGAGTTCTGAGCAGAAAGAGATCTCCACGTCGTCGAGTGAACAACCCACCCAAGCTAATACAGATGCACAGCCAACGCCGTCTGTCGCCGAACCAGACCAAGCTCCTGACTCTGAGCAACAAGTTCAGGCGGAGACAACCCAGCAAGATGCCAGCTCTGGACTTCCGCAACTGGACGGTCTTGAGGGTGACGTCAATATGGGTGAGCTCGATGAGCCCGGCGAGAATGAGAACGAAAATCAAGATGCGAACGAATGGGTCATGATCGGAGAAGAAAACGAACAGAATGGAGATGAACTGCAGCTCCCAGAAATGGCTTCGGAACCCCAAACCGAACAGCATCAAGAGGCGACAACAGCGGAGACAGCCCAGCCGGACGAGACAACTACCACAGCACCGCCAGCACCGCCAGCAGCAGCCCCGGCGGCCCAGCCGAGCCACGATACGCCGCTGGACACCCCCGACTTCGACATGGGTGGTGATTTTGACAACGTCGAGGACACGGCGGGAGATGCACTTGCGAGCTACGGTAATGACGATGACGAGCTGAATCTCGATAATATGGAGGATTCGGCCTTTGGAGATGCATTCCACCCTGAAGAGGATGATGACATGTCGTAAAAGGGCTGTACGTGTTGTCCATGTTGTCCATGAGCGCGAAAGGAGACGCCTAAATGTGTTGTATTGTACTCGTTACTCGAGGCCTGTGTTTGCGGCCTACTCGTAGTAGAGGGAGGCGAAATAATCATTTCATCCATCGTGTATATGACTGCGTAGATTTGTCTATTCGTATGTGCCTGACTCTTTGCGTACTGGAACACACTACGAAGTCTACCAAGAATAAATCGGCTCTTGGACTTGGTGGTGGTGGATGTTTGGATGTTGATTTTGTATTTGCGTCCACGTGCCCGATCGACACGTCAAAACAACGCATTCTGCCCAATTCCGTCTCCCGCAATTCCGGACCGTTAATCATTTGAGCGGATTAAATCTCGGTCTTCTCCAGACTCTCCCGTCGCCCGTCATCCATGTCGAACTACTCGTACTACTAGAGTATTACGCTTTTGGGGAGCCGAAGCAAGCATCACGAGTCTAGTCAGAGTCCCTCGATTGTCAAGGTCCCGGTCCCGGATTGGCAGCGGGAGACAGCTCCCTCGCCATGTTGCGCACACCTTCGCCAAGCAGCCTGTATGGCTTGGTTGATATGGGCAGGTATGTGAGCCTTCGAGTTTGCTCGTGATGGGCTTTATCGCTCTCTGGGCGGTGTTGGTCAAGACCTCCTACTGACCGAGGAGCTCTGCAGCAATGGCATTCGCTTCTCCATCACCGACCTGTCCCCAGCGTCTGCTCGCTCACTGCCCACCGTTTATCAGGACCGAGAGGGAATTTCGCTCTTCGACGCTCAGTACTCGACAGGCACCAAAGGTCCCATTCCTCAACAAACCATCAACGCAGTTCTGTCCGCGCTCGTCCGGTTCAAAACCACCTGCGCCGACTTTGGTGTCCCGGAGACGAATATCCGGGTCCTGGCCACCGAGGCCACAAGGACGGCGGAGAATTCCGAGGACTATCGACGCCAGATCAAGGATGCCACGGGCTGGGAGGTCGACATGTTGCCCAAGGAAGTAGAAGGCAAGGTTGGCGCTATGGGCGTCGCCAGTAGCTTCGCCAGTGTCGAGGGCTTGGTGATGGATCTGGGCGGTAAGTTTTTATTCAATTTTGGCAATCCGAACTCGAATGGCAAGCTGACTCGGAGACCTACAGGAGGCAGCACCCAGCTCACCTGGATGATCTCCAGAAACGGTCACGTCGAGACAAGCCCCAAAGGCAGTATCAGTTTTCCTTACGGGGCAGCCGCTATGACGCAGAGGCTGCTAGAACTGGATTTTCCAGCTTCAAACAGCGAGCGGCGAGATTCCAAGCCGAAGTCCCCGCTACTCAGTCCGCGTCAGGAACTCGAGGAAACCATGAAGGCGCAATTTCGGCAGGCGTACGAAGACCTCGACCTTCCGGAGGAACTTCAACGCAAGGCGGATCACGGTCTGCTACCTCTGTACCTCTCCGGCGGCGGCTTTCGAGGCTGGGGGTATCTTTTGATGTCGCAGCACAAAGTCTCCCCATATCCGATCCCCATTATCAACGGCTTTCATACCAGCAAGCGTGAGTTTCAGCAAACAGCCGAAATCTCTGCGGTTGCGGCCGAAGAAGCCGTCTTCCGCATCTCCAAACGCCGTGCCGCTCAGGTTCCAGCCGTGGCCTTCCTGGTTAACGTCCTCGTTGAAGCGTTGCCGATGATCCAACAGGTCCGCTTCTGCCAGGGCGGAGTGCGTGAAGGATTTCTTTTCGACGCGCTCGATGCAGCTACGAAAGCGTTGGACCCGCTCGCCGCGGCGACTTCATCTTATGGCACCCCTTCCGCCCCAGACCTTGCGCATCTGCTCTTCTCAGGCCTTCCAGGCGCCAATACCCTCGACCGTTCCGTCCCTCCTACGTTTACTCCCGCCCTGATCAGGGCCGTCGCCGACTTGATGTACCTCCATCTCTCCCTCCCCAAAGAAACGCGGTCTCTTGCAGCGTTGAACTCGACGGTCACGGGCGTGCTTTCCTCGGCTCACGGGATCTCTCACGCCGACCGGGCGATCCTGGCCCTGACGCTGTGTGCACGCTGGGATGGCGACCTGCCACCACCTCACCAAAGCTATCAAGCTCGCCTGCGCGCGATCCTCACCCAACAGGAGGTCTTCTGGGCCAACTACCTGGGTGCCCTGGCCGCGGCTGTGGGTGCAATCTACCCCGCCGGCATCGTGGACCCGACGCGTCCGCGCATCAAATTTTCGGCGCATTGGACAGACGGCCTGGGGAAGAAGGGTCTAAGCCAGGGGGTGATGGTAGAGGTTCAATGCCGACGCGAGGACCCAATGACGGTGCCGGCCTCTTTGAACCCCCTTATCAACGACTTGGAGAAGGTTGGCAAGAAGAAGCATCGCGTGGGTGGGGAGTTTGGGTTTGGCGTGCCCGTTGAAGTGGCCATCGAAAGAGTCTTGGTTTAGGGTCCGTTGGGCGCGGTATTGCTTCAACTTGCGGTGTCCTGGTCTGTCAACGACCCTACTATGCGTTGCTATTTCCGGAGGGCTGAGGCGTTTATTTTAAGAAGGGTCATTTGGTCTCAGCTCCCCTTCCAGGAGGGGGTTACATTGGAGTCCGACTTTGCCTGGGTCTGGAGGAGTCTTCAGTCTATGGTTGCAGTTATGTTGTACATCTATGTAAACACATGGATGATCCAACCAGTCAATGAGGATGATTGTTACTTTTTGATCATTCCTCTGCGGCTGAGAGCGTTATCCTCTGCTTTGGCAAGGAGAAAGTGAGGCCAAGAAAAAAGAACCATATAATGTTGGATATTGGCCAACCATAAGGGACAAAAGGCACAAGCTCAACGGGAGCCAAGACGGTGGCAATGCCGGGATCTTATTTTAACTGCACAGCAAAAAGCTTGAAAAGCTTGAGACGGCCTCCGGTTCCGACTTCCGACTTCAACGTCATTGCGTTACATCAACACCAACACAGCTTCCTGAGGTTTGGAAGGGTCTTTTCCTTCCTCTTCAGCCTCTGGGTCAGGTGTGCATTAGACTTCCTGGCCACCCGCCACACAAGCTTCCCGAGACCATATCAAGCATGGGATCGACAGCTGTGGCGCCCGGGGGGGATCGAATCAGTGAGCCCCGGGTTGCTTCTTCGAAGTTCACACCCGACTTTCTCCAGCCTTTCTCCATAACAAGTCGCCCTTCTCCGGGGTGGGAATGGTGCTGTGATGCTACAATTTGTTCCATCCGGGCGCATCATTCCCAAATTGTAACCTTGACGCATGGGATCGGCTATCGGGCGGCGTCTGAGCATCACAGACAACATGCATGCACGAGCCATACCCCATGGGCCCCCGTGCTCCTCTTCTTCTTCTTCGCTCTCATCTCTTGTCTCCTCTTCATTTCGTTTTCGTGCCCGCCCTGTACGTCTCTACTGATCACAATTGTCATTCTTCATCATGGGCATCTTCTCCCCCAAGCAGGTCGCTCCGACAGGAATCGAGCAGGGCTCGCGCGAGCCCAAGGATCCAGTCGCGTCTGGCGATGTTGAGAAAGAGGGCGCCGGCGCCGTCAGGCAGGCGAGCACTGTCACTGTGGTGATTTCACCCGAGCTGGAAAAGAGGGTGGTTCGAAAGATTGACTTACACGTAACTCCGCTGGTTACGTTTTTGTGTAAGATGAGCTTCCAGGCCTTGGAATTGGGAATCAATCCTGCGGGCGCCATCACCCTTTCATCTGCAATGCTAACCCTGTCACAGTCCTCTTATCCTTTCTGGATCGGTCCAACATTGGCAATGCGCGGATCGCGGGAATGCAGGAAGATCTTAACCTCGATGGCGACAGATATGACTGGTTGTTGACGATCTTCTATATCGCATACATCCTGTTTCAATTCCAGGTCTGTCAAACCCCGTCGGTTCTCGAGTGATAATCCAGCTGACAGGGGTATAGGGATTCATGTGGAAAATCTTGTACGCTGTTCCACTTCGCGAAGACTTTGTGGTCCACTGACAATTCACAGGAAGCCACATACCTGGGCCTGCATCATCACGCTCGCATGGTAAGTTCGTTGCCTTTTGACAGCATGGGACAGTCTGACCGGGGGAATCCAGGGGTATCATTGCCACGTGTCAAGCATCCGTTCAGTCCTGGGGAGGGGCGATGGCGTTGCGGTTCCTCCTGGGTGCAGCGGAGGCCGGATTTGGACCTTCCATTCCGTACCTGTTGTCGTTCTTCTACCTCAGACACGAGCTCGGTTTTCGCAGTGGCATCTTCCTCGCCGCGGCTCCGCTCGCCAACACCTTTGCCGGAGCATTGGCATATGGTATCACGAGCGGTCACTCGAGTATCGCCAACTGGAGACTCCTGTATCTCGTGGAGGGAATTCCGACAATCCTCGCTGCTCCGTTGGCTTGGTTCTTCCTCCCGGACACTCCGACGACTGCCAAATTCTTGACGGAAGAAGAGAAGGAGGTGGCCCGGTCCCGAGTCATCAGGCAACACGGTAACCAAGAAGATGGACACAAGATCAGTATCAAGGATATCGGCCTGACTCTTCTTGATGCCAAGGCCTGGTTTACTGCGGTGAGCATGAGCCCTCGAGTACAAACACGGTCACGAACACCACTAATCCAAGACAGCTGATGTACTTTTCGTGCAATGTGTCATACTCGTCGCTGCCGGTCTTCCTGCCCACGATCCTCAACCAGATGGGTTTCTCGTCCGTCTCGGCTCAGGGGTTGTCGGCTCCACCCTATTTCGTGGCCACCATCGTGACGGTTACGACATGTTGGATTGCGGATCGAACCCAGCAGCGAGCGCTCATGATCGCATCGTTGAGTGTGGTCGGTGGAATTGGGTACATTCTGCTCGCGACTTGTACCGCCGTTGCGCCCCGGTACTTCGGCACGTTCCTTTGCGCGTCGGGCGTGTTCCCCGCTATCGCCAATATTTTGCCGTGGGTGGTGAACAACCAGGGCAGTGACAGCCGTCGAGGCATGGGGTAAGAGACATTCACGCGTCTGCCCGCTCTCTGAATCAGAAACTCTCAGCTAACACTTGACAGCATCGTCCTGCTGAACCTGGTCGGTCAGTGCGGACCTCTCCTCGGCACCAGAGTGTTCCCCAAGAGCCAAGGACCGCGATACGTCCAAGGCCAGAGTATCTGCGCGGGCTTCATGTTCTTCAACGCCTTCCTGGCCCTGACTCTGCGGGTGCTCCTGGTGTGGGAGAACAAGAAGCTGGACAAGAAGTACGCCCAGGCGGCCGTGGAGCAGGCAGGAGATGGAAAGGCCGACGAGGGGGATGTGAATGTCGGCGAGGAGAATTATGGAAAGTCGTTCCGATACATCCTCTAGGAGAACCACCTACCTGCTACCTGATGCCCCTGACAGGTACGAGTTCCGTCGGGGCGCGCGAGCTGCCTGATGCCGTTAGCTGGGGCAGACGAGTACTTAGAGGTTTAGTATGTGCATGCCTATATACTCTTTGAAATCGAGATACATATTCCTACTTTGTATTACATGTCAACTTGGTACATTCGACGGCTTCATAAGTAATCTGTAGGCCGGGGCCGGACTCCGAAAATGTCAGGGGCGCATGGCTGTGATATCCCGATATTGCCGGCCGATATTAACTCCGCCGAGTCGCCGACTCCGGCCATCGGACTCTTACTCGGGCCGGTACTCTACTTTACTCTTGTCTACTATGACTCCTGCAATTGTTAATTGGTACTAACTTGCAGGTTGTATCTGCCCCTCCATCCTCTCCTCCCGAGTCCCTCTCCCTTCCCTCCCGGCGCTCTCCCGCCGCTGCCCCTCCTCTCTCCTCTCAACGCGTCACGGTCCTTGCTCTGTTTGGTATCGCCGTCCCTGTCTTCCAATGTCCCATCCACCATCCGGATTCCATCATGGAAGATCCAGACAGCGACAGCGAATCTCTTGTCTGAGATGCATCATCCCCACCCTCGGTGCCCGTCCTATCGTGGACCAAGAAATGCTATCGAGCCCCAACCCGATCGGCACTCGCACCCAGCAATGAGGCAGACGTCCAAGCTCTTCTCCTCCCTTTGCTACCGCTGACTTCGTAAGCGGCTTTGCCTGACCAAGATCGACAAGCCCGCCGACCCAACTTCTCAGACAGACCAAAAGGCACCGACCGGCACGACTCCGTATATAAGAGGCCGCTGAGGCCCACCCACTCCTCTCGCGTTAAACTCCTCGGTCCCTCAATTCTCCCATCCGTCTCTCAGACAGACAAACATGGCTTCCAACCCACCCGGATCATGCTGCTACAAAGGCGTCAAGCACGAAGGCACTCCCACGGGCGAGCTGTCGAAGCTGGGTGACTTTGAGATCTACACTGCGTATCCCGAGGACAAGTCGACCGAGTACGGGGTGTTGATGTATGTTCCCGCCTCTCTCTCTCGTCCTTCTCTCCATTTCTTCTGGCGCAATAGCTAACCATCCGTTCGCAGCATCACCGACGTCATCGGCCACCGCTTCGTCAATGCCCAACTCATCGCCGACCAGTTCGCCGCCAACGGCTATTTCGTCCTGATGCCGGATCTCTTTGACGGCGACCCGATCAAACTCAACCGGCCGGACGACTTCGACATCATGAAGTGGCTGCACGGTGAATATCACCCGAAGAAGACGTCGCATCTGCCGCCCATCGTCGATCCCATCATTGACTCCTGCATCGTCGAGATGAGAACAAAGTACAACTGCAAGGTGAGGAAAGACTTGTCTATCGCAAATCCCTTCCCCGACCCTGGAGAGCGAGAGCAGCACCGGGCTAACGTGGCCTTCGCAGAAAATCGGCGCCGTCGGCTACTGCTTCGGCGGCAAGTACGTCGTCCGCCACCTCCGGCCCGACAGCGGCAAGCTGGACGCCGGCTACACGGCACACCCATCCTTCGTCGACGCCGACGAGCTGCGCGACATGAAGGGACCCCTGGCCATCTCGGCCGCCGAGACGGACCACATCTTCCCCACGGAAAAACGCCACGAGACAGAGGCCATCCTCAAGGACCTGGGCCTGCCCTACCAGATTAACCTGTACTCGGGCGTCGAGCATGGCTTTGCTGTCCGTGGGGACCCGGCGAAGCGGGAGACTATGTATGCTAAGGAGAGTGCGTTTTTGCAGGCTGTCCAGTGGTTTGAGGAGCATTTGAAGGGATAGATAAGCAAGCGTGTCTGTTTGCAAATCCGAGCGAGTGCGCATGTCGAGTCGGGGCCCAAGAGCGAGGAGCGGGAAGGAAGACGAGCCGTGGCCACGAGAGAAGGTCACCTGTGTGTGCCGTGCGTGTCATGGACTCTCCCATGCTACAGACATGCGCCGGTCAAGGCGAGCATGTAGAAACCCCCACCCACGTCTTTCCTCTTAGCATGGAGGCGGACTACGATATGAATCAAAATAGAGACGGTCATTTTCCCCACTGCCACAGGAGTGATACACAAGAGGCATTCAGAACGGTGGGATGTGTGTGTCTACAGTAGCAAAGAACTGCGATTTCTCGCCGTAATGAGTGACACTTTCATTCATTCATCGTGTCTGTCTGTAATCGTCTGCCTTGCGCTCGCTATCCTACTACCGCTTCGTGCATGTCAAAGAAGGCAGATAAATCTGGTGTGAAATCCTCCACCGTGTTCTTTCTCCTCGTGCTTCGGTCTCGCATCGGAGAGTACTCGCTGGGTCGGCGGGAAAGAAGACCGTTGTGATCCCGCACGTATCCTGTCAGATGGAGGAATAAAACAACAGAATCAGCCAAGGGGGGATCCCATCGGCACATGCATTCCGCTGGAATAAGTTTGGACAGAAGCTTGTGCGAAAACCAAAAGAACTCAATCAGACTTAAGCTCCCATTTTCTCCGCCGTCCGCATGAGGGCACCTATTGGACAAGTCAGATGATTCGAGATTCGGCATTGAGACAGAGAGGGAAGACCCCTGGGGCGTACTTACCGACAAAGGTGGTCACTAATCTCGCACGTCCTTGAACAATATCGTCGGGCAGGAGGTAGATCGTGGAACCTGTTCGCACGTTAGATGGCCGACTGTGGAAACCTACAAAAGCCGAGTGATTGGAACATACCCATCTTGCGAGCAATGCTGATCGACAACTTGGCATTGGCGTACGCATCATCCGAAGTCTTGCCAGGCGTCACCAGCTCATAGTCGACATAGTTCGCCTTCATCCCGTTGAGTACATCCAGGAGGAAGATGCCGCTTGTGATGGCCGGGTCCTTGAACGAGCGAATCGAGGAATTTCGTCCGCCTTTTCGGGACATGTCGTTGGCCCATTTCATCATATCCGAGTCGGAGAGTTCGCGCTTCCCCATGCGCTGGGCGAGGCCTGACAACGTGCTGACAATGTCACGGCGCATGAGCTGCCAGACCAGGCCCAGGGTCAGAGTACGTTGGCCATCAGTGATGTCCGCCCCCTGGATCCCGACCAGGGAGAATCGGTTCTGCTTGCCCAGTTCGACGGCGTAGTTCGTGTTCTCAACCATCTTGAATCGAGACATCTCCGAGCCATTCGCCGGAGGCTTGTTCACATGCCGCGGGTTGACGCTCCCCGGGATGACCTTTTCGTAGGCTTGCAGGAGGACGGTTCCGCTTCGCAGGTCGTCAAAGAAAGAGTTGACGGGAGGCTCGATGTCCATGCTATTGAGCCAGAGGGTGAAAACACGAGCTTCGCGCTCGCCTTCTGCGTCGAAGTCTTCGATTTCGGGCTTCTCTCCCTCCTCCAAAGGATCAAGACCGGGATGGGTGTTGAAGAGATTGGCGACGAAGGCAAGGTTGAGTTTGGGGTTCCCTGCCACCAGAGCCGTGGGGGTCAAGAACTTTCGGCACTCGATTTTCTCAGCGTTCTGCAGAACTTCCTCGGCGCGCTGCAGAAGATCTCTCGTCTGCAGCGGAGCTCTTGAGCAAATGTCAGGTTTCAGCTGGTTGAGGAGGACGGTGTAATTCTCGCCATCCTTGACATCACCGGAGAAGTTTGCAACCCGCCTCTGCCAGCCCGCATTCTTTAGATGGTAGTTGAACCAGCGGAGCAAAATCTGCTCGGGCGGAAGTCGGAGGAACTGGTCCAGAGTCTCGTCATCCTCCAGGAGGCGGTACAACTCTGGATGCAGCTTGATGTCGATTTTGCCCAGGAGACCGCGACGAATGATCTGCCAGATTAGACCAAGGATCAAATGCTCTCGAACCTCGATGATATCCCCACTGCCAATGTTGACCACGGAGCAACCGATACCTTTGGAGGACTCGATCACGATGTTGTTGTTCTCCGTCATATGGAATGCGTTCAGAGTCTTGATTTTCTTCCCCGGCTTGTTCAACACACGCTCGTCGATGGTATCCGGGACACTGTCGTTGATCAGCTTGGAAAGCACCAAGCCATCCTTGCAATGGTCGAACATCTCGAAGGTATCGGTCGGGAAGGGTAGCAGATGGCCGATGTCGGGGTCACCGGCAAGAACAGCATTGATATGGGTGGTAAAGGCAGTGCGCTCTTCTTCGTTAATGGTGTGTGTCACATTGGTGGAAGAGCCCTGGACTTGAATCTTCCCACCGCTGCCTCCGCCCAAGCTGGGCTTGGATCCATGGGCTGGGGATTTGGGGAGCCCGTTGCCTGCGCCCGATCTCTGCGGACCAGTGGACATGCGCTGCTGAGCAGGCGAGGATTCTCGGACTTTGGCGATCAGATCAACATAGTCTTCCAGCTCGACGCGACGCGAACTATCGAGTTCCACCTCCTTGAGCGCCTGTCTGACCACGTCGTAGGATTGACCCTCGGACTGCTGGGTAGCTTTGATGACGGTGGCCTCGTCCAGGTAGCCCTTGTCGTCGATGTCGAGTTTGCGGAAGGCATCTTGCAGTTGGAAGATCTCATTCTGCGGGAATTGAGGATACTTGCGGGTGAGTTTGAGGATGGCGGCCATGATGGGAGGAGGTGAGGCGGGGGCGGGCGCCCGCGGAAGAATCTCAGGAAAGGAAAGCGAGGTTGTTGAGGATGCAGTAAGCTTCGCTGCGACAGTTGTAGATTGGGCGGAGGTAGGACGGAAGATTCGACGAGAACCTTAACGGATGGTAGATATAGAAGACCTCCTTACTGTGGTGCCTGCGCAGTCGTCGCAAGCATCACTTGTAGGCAGAATAGTAAGCGGAACGATTGGGCGTGGAGGGGAAAGGACCGGGGGCGTATTTGTTCGAGTGCGCCTGAACCTTGTAGGAGTTAGGAGTAAGAAGTCAGTACGGAGGACGGACGGACCAGGTGACGATGAGCAAGAGGCGCAGGCGCAGTTCCAGTCAGAGGTTAGAACCTCACGGAACATTATTCTTCAGTGGCGGCGCGACGGGTAACAGGCGACGGCCATCTGGCAGCAGAGGCTCCCTAGGCCCCCTGGGCGTGGTAATTGACTCCTTACAGGCTACAGCGGGGCCCGGGGCCACACAAGCACTCGACCTACGAATCTGTACCAGTCGCCTATGAGTTGGCAGCGGCGGTACCTGTTACGTAGCTGCTCCGGCTAGAGAGATCGAGGCGAGGCTGGTGCCGAGGGGCGAACTGTGGCGGACTGTGGCTGGAGAGGCTAACGGTGTCTTGGCAAGGCTGCTGGCGTGGCGCGCGACGTCAAGTGGCCCCAGCACCAAGGCTGCCACGCTTCACCACTTCACCCACCTCAGCACCCTCACTCTCGCCATCTGTTCCTGTTCGTTGTCCAAGCACAGCTGTATCTCATAGTCTCTCTATCAGCAACCTAGAAGCCGCCCAAAACCTCACCCTCCGATCCAAGCCGACCCAAATCCGACCCGTCTCATCACCGTTGCTCCCCCTTGCTCCCCCTTGATGCTATCACGTTGGATCGCTTTCCAGCCCTGATCAGGGCTGTCCGGAAGGGCATGGCTGAAGCTACAAAGCCGTCGTCGTCGTTCCTCGGCTCCATCTCACCCTGGAGTAGAACTGGCACTCCTCCTCCTGCCTCACCCGCCCAGAAGCCCAAGGAGGATGGCCCGTCTCTGCAGCAATCCACGGGGCTCGACCACACGATCAATCTCAGACCCTCCCCGAGTCTTCGAAGGTACCCAAAGGACTGCCCTCCCTTCAAGACAAGGTGGTACTATGCGGTCGACGTCGCCAAAAGGAAGCCCTTCGCCACGGACCCTACCCCTGAGGAAAAGGCAAAGCCCCCCCAGGTCCCGAAGAAACTGGTCCCCTTTTCGGCATCGGATTCTCAGAACATCGAGAAAGCATACCAATCACTGGATGATCTTCACAGAGATCGTGCTAAGCGCTCCGAGCCCACAAGCACCCGAGTCCCCGTGAACGAGGACTTTTTGTTCGATGTCCACATCGAGAAACGTGAACTGGAGCCGGCCTATTGGTTGGGTCCCATCTATGAAGTTCGCAGAGGCAGTTGGTTCTATGCGGACTATTCTCCGCTCAAGCCTTGTGATGAGAACCTTGCCAACCAACTCGAGGAAGGCTACTTGAAGGTGGCTCCGTGGAAACGACAGGATGCCTTCTCTCCACGGGCAACTTCTCAGCCAAGAGCTCGACCAACCTCCGCCATCATCGAAGGCTCACCAGCACAAGCTCTGAACAAATCACTACTCTCCCATGACGACAGCCAGACTGCTGGGCAAAACTCTTACCGGCTGTTTGGAGCTCACATGAACACCACTGTGACGTATCAGGACGCAACTGTGGCCTACCTCTCCACGGACGACTTCATCTCTCGTATGAGCAACACTGTCTATGGCCGGTTTGTCGGCTATGGAGGGACGAAAGTTGTTCGAGGCTGGACAGATGCCAAAGTTGCTGATCCTCCCAAAATTGAAACAAAGAATGGCCAATCGACCAACACCAAAGAGAAGCAGACAACTGGCAAAGGATCTGCCCAAGCCGAGCCGGCTGTAGAGGATCCTGACGCTCAGTCCCCAGAGAGCAAACCAGAGAGACCTCGGAGGACGGCTTTGGAGCGTCAAATTTCGTCTTTGGCGGGGATGCCAGACCTCGAGGGAGGCAAAGACGCCGCCGAAGAAGAGGCAGAAGAAGCTAGAGAGCAGGAAGAGAGGGAGATGGAGGATGCCAGAGAAAAGGATGGCGAGGACCAGGCACGGCAGATTGATCACCTGGTCTTGGTAACACACGGAATTGGCCAACGCCTAGGCCTTCGCCTCGACAGCATCAACTTCATCCACGACGTCAACACTCTACGGAAAACCATGAAGGCTGTATACGGATCCTCTCCGGACCTCCAGGCCCTGAGTGGCGATCCGAAGAACTGCAAAGTTCAGGTTCTCCCGGTCTGTTGGCGACATATGCTTGATTTCCCCAAACAGAGCCTCAAACAGAATCGCAAGGAATTCGATATTGGAGATGCGGATGCTGGGCTTGATGACGAGTATCCCTCGTTGCAGGACATCACCGTTGAAGGAGTGCCGGCCGTGCGAAATTTGATCACGGATCTCGCAATGGACGTTCTCCTATACCAAAGCGCGTACCGAGAACATATTGCCTCCATCGTTCAGAAAGAAGCGAATCGGATCCACCGCCTGTTCAAAGAACGAACTGGCTTCTCCGGACGAGTCAGCCTCTGTGGCCACTCACTGGGAAGCGCCATTCTCTTTGACATCCTCTGTCGACAGCAAGAGACCGTGAAGACACGACCACGCCGTGTCTCTAGCAGGACGTCTCGGGATCTCAATATCGAACCAAAAGATCTCCAGCTCAATTTCGAGGTCGACAGTTTCTTCGCCCTAGGCTCGCCTGTTGCTCTTTTTCAGATGCTGAAGGGAAGAACGATTGCTGGAAGACCATCTCTCGGCGCCAGCACCTTGGGAATGACGGTGCTCCCTACATCCCCATTCGACCCGGACCCAATGAGCAATGACCCCTTTGATAAGACATTGAAAGTCAGAGGGGGTGCGGGCTCTCAAGATTTGATCCCAATCACCAGCTCTTCTCCGAAATGCAATGAGCTCTTCAATATCTTCCATCCCACCGACCCTATTGCCTACCGTATGGAACCCCTGATTTCTCCGGCGATGGCACAGCTCAAATCTCAACCTCTTCCATACACCAAGAAGACTCTATTTGCAGCACCAGGGATATCCAACATCTCCGCTCGGGTCGGCCAGCAAGTGATGTCAAGTTGGTACTCTCTCACGTCCGGCGTGGCGTCTAGCCTGATTAACAGAAGTCTGGGTATCACCGGCGAAGAGCAGGTCTTGACTCAAGACAAAGCCAAAGCAGCAGCAGGCGCGGCATCGACCGTTGGAGGGGCGGGACAACCGAATCCTATCGTATCCCCCGTCGTGGCGGATGAGAAGAAGCAACAAGAACTGGCCGAAGCTGCAAAATCGTCTCCGACCTCCGAACAAGCGCCAACCCTCATCGACGCCGAGCTGGAGACCCTCTACGCGGGCTTCCAAAAGCGTCGAGCCTCCAAACAAGGCACTTCCGGCGCCGAAGGTTCAGAGGATGAAGCTCAGGCCTCGACGTCGGCAGAATACCGCCTCTCGCAGGAGCGGGCGCGCAAACTCAAACGCGAAGAAGCCAAGGTGCGTGCCCTCAACAGCAACGGCCGCGTCGACTATCATATTCAGGAGGGTATGTTCGATGTCTCCCTTTTGGCGAGTATCGCCAGCCATCTGAGTTACTGGGCCGATGAAGATGTCAATCATTTCATGGTTGGACAGATGTTGAAGACGAGAGGTCGTGGAAGAGATTGGGAGAAGGACATGGAGAAAGAGCTTGGTTCATCGTGGTGATGTGATGATCGACGCACACAGAGGTTGGAACCGACGCCACTCTCTGGTTTTGAAATCGCAGGTATAAATGTATCCATCCATTCCTCGAATCTCCATTCAGACCGGCGTTGGCACCAGCATGAATCATGGGTAGAGAAACGACATTGAAATCCCCGTTCAGAACACGAGTACCTTGCATGTATAGCACTTTGATCTCAGCGATCACAATTGCAATCATTCTGCTTCATTAAGCCCCTACTACTCCTCACTCGCCTCTGTCGGCGGCCGGTCTCAATCCTTTCCAACCCTCTGGACATCCGACTCGCCAGCGTGCTCGACCTGCATAGTGTCTGCCTTCTCGACATCAGCATCAGTAGCACTCACTGCGCCGCTGCCGTCACTGTGACAATCCTGCTCGAGCCCGATGTTACTATCACCGATGGCATCGGCCGTGTCTCTGTAAAAGGGCACAAAGTTGACACACAGAGCGTACGACCACGCCGCGATGAAGAAACAGACTGGGACCACCATCGCGAAGGGCGTCGAGTTGTGCCAGTCGGCCGTTGAGCCTAGGAGCGGCGGGACTGCTGCTCCGCCACAGACGCCGCCTTTACACAGAGAACCGTGTCAGCAAGGGGTTTCGTTTCGTTTTCTTCGAAGGGAAAGTTGAGGCAACTCACCAACAATCCATCCAGCAGCACGTTTCGTATGACGGCCCTGCCCACGAATGCCCAGCGCCACGATCGTCGGAAAACAAACACTCTCAAAGAACAGCGTGAGCATGAACATGGCGATGCCCGTGGTTTGCCGTTCCGTGATGCACGCCGAGCAGAACGCAATCACGCTCGTCAGGTAGAACAGGAAGATGTACCGCGGCCGAATGAAGCGCATGAAGAAGGAGCCTGAGAAGCGGCCCACTGCGAAACAGCCCTGTGCGCCGGCGAGGAGGGCTGCGCCGGTTGCGTTGCTGATCGAGGCGATCTCGGTGAAATAGTTTATTGCGTAGCTGTGAAACGTGAGCATTGAGAGCATTGAGAAGATCGCAGCTGGATGCCTTAATTACCCTGCTAATGCCACTTGGGAGCCGACGTAGCAGAATTGAGCAAACGCCGCGTGGAAGACAGTCTTGAAGAGAGTTGAGCGGTCAGTAAAGACGTGCTAGAGCTTTCGTATACAAGACTCACATATTGCTTCCAGAAAGGCTTCTCCACCCTTCCCACGTGCGTAGAGCTGACCTGATGCTCCATGTCCGCGTCGGTAACCTCAGGAATGGGAGAAACGTAGAATACAAACGCCAGGATGAACACGAAGATTGCGATGGCCAGGTAAACCCATTGCACGTTCTTCAGGCTGTTCAGGTCATCGCCGGTGTTCTTGAAAAAGGCATAACTGCCGAGAACAGGGCCCACCACTGTGCCAACGGCATTGAACGATTGAGCGAGGTTGATACGGAGTTCTGAATACTTGGGCGGTCCGCAGACGGCGATGAAGGGATTCGCGGCCGTCTCGAGGGAACCCAGCCCGCTGCCGATGATAAAGGTGGCGCCACAGAAGCCGCCAAAGGAGCGCTTCAACCCGGCCGGCCACATCATCAATCCGCCGATGCCATAAAGTGTGAGGCCAAACATGAACACGGCCTTGTAGCTGTAGTGTCGAAGGATCCAGTTCGCGTATCCCAATGAGGCCAGGGGGTATGCTCCGAAGTACGCAGCCTGAAGACCAGAGGAACGGGCGCGTGAGATACCCAGGACGCCCTGGAAGTGTTTGTTCAGGGTGTCGAGAAGGCCATAGGCAAAACCCTGATGCCATGTCAGTCAGATATGTCAAGTTCGACAGCTATTCCACAGCGCATTTACCCAGAGGAAGTAGAGGGTCGTGACGAGGATGATTGGAAGTATCGACTGGCGAACTGAAAGCTCAGATGCTTGCGTAACTGAATCATCTCGAACTTTGAGGGTCGTGTGCTTGAAGAAACCAGATCTCGCTTTGGCCATCTTGAATTCGTGTCATGAGGAGGCAGCGTCTTGAAGGAGGGATGTCCGCTGCCGACGGTCGAGAGTATTAAACCCCCGAGCCTGATCAGCGATCGGCTGTCCATGTTGCAAAGAAGCAAAGGCGGCAATTCTCCGACATCAATGGATATGCAGCACCTGGTGTGAGGTCGCATCTTGTGACAACGCAAGCCAGTAACGAGAGGAACGATTGGAGAAGCATGACGTTGGGTAGCCGGGGGTGATGGAATGAAGCATTGGACAGGCTTTGACGGGCAAAGCGTATGTGTGGAGGAAAGGAGGAGATGGGACAATCATGGGGAAGATATGGAGGCGATCATCGATCAGCAAATAGATCGGCGTCACCGTTTGAAGAGAAAGCCAGCAAACTCGGGTGAACAGCCACCGACGCAATTGCAGAGTCAAGCGAGGCCGGGGAGACAAGGGGTCTTAAATCGTATCATTTTTCCAGCCCGTGCATGGTTTTTGGATCGTAGCCTGCAGAGGCAGGCCACCACCGAGGGTACAAACAAGACGTACATCCAGTCCGAAATGCCGAAGCTGGCTTGGTGCAAACTCCGACGCTAGATGGGCCAGGCAAGAGAAAACAAAAGCAGCAGAAGGGTATAGAACCGTGCGACTGTCGTCAGCCATTCAAGCACATTCCCCGAAAAGAAGCAAATGGAATCCGTCTGGGAGATTTCACGCAGCGGTCTCAACGTAGTTCGAAGGGAATATGCCCGTTCGGCCGTCTTCGGTTCGCCCTGTCCACCAGTCTGTCTTGTTGTCGGTCCGCTTGGTGATGGTGATGATGTCGCCCTTCTTGAAGCCCAGGTCGCCGTCTTGATCGGCATCAAAAGTGAATAGAGCCACGGCTTGGTCTGGGCGGAGACTGCCAGTCTTCTGCTTGAAGACGGGCTTCGGAGCGGTCGGTCTGGTGGGTTTGCTATCCGAGTAGCTGTAGTCGTTCTGGAGCGTGCTCGACCTGCTGC
Organism: Exophiala alcalophila; assembly: GCA_001599775.1. Lineage (NCBI taxonomy): Eukaryota > Fungi > Ascomycota > Eurotiomycetes > Chaetothyriales > Herpotrichiellaceae > Exophiala > Exophiala alcalophila. Next base: position 6,383,557 of record BCHY01000001.1, read on the forward strand.
GGCCGGAGAAGCTGTCGTACGAGTCGTTGGCGCTGGGCCTTCCACCACTTGGTACTCGGTCATATACATCATCAGCCCACGTGTTGGCTCGTCGTGGACCACTGGGATTGTCCCGGTACTCGTAGCTGTCATCTCTAGAGTTCACTGTCGAGGATCGGTTGTTGCGCACGTTGGCACCATAGGCCTCACCCGTCCGACCCTCCCAAACCACGTCGTCGTGCTGGTCGTCATAGATCGGCATGTCGTTATACATGCCGTCGTTGAAGCCAGCCCCAGAGAAGACCCGGGTATTGAGAACTCTCATCAATGGGTCTGCAGCTGGGGGTGGTTGGATACCGCCTTCCAACAGCTGTTTTGCGGTGACTCGACCGTTGTACATCTTTTCGTTTGCATCTCTTCTCTCAATCAGAATACTCCCTTCCAAGCTGACTCCTGCGAACAGGCCTTTGGTCTTGCTGTAGGAAAAGATTCCCGCGACGCCCTTCAGACTGGCCGACCCAGCGGCTTCTGCATTCCGACCAACGGGGCCTGCTGCAATACTGACGTTTCCACCCAGAGTGACAGAGGCCGCCTGCGCGAATTGTCGCACAGCATTGTTATCGTTCAGGATGAAGACGAAGTCGGTCAATTCGAAGCCTATTTGTCCACCAAACCCGCCTCCTGCTGTCGCAATGGCCGAGGGAGCGGACCACGAGCCGTCTGCGAGCCGTGCAATCACGATACCGGAGCCGAGTCTGCCAGATCCGAGGAAACCAGCTTTGAAAACGGTCAAGACGGCCAAACCCTGCCGTTTCGTCAGATTGATTGCGCGAGCGCGGACAGAAGCTCAGAAAGTCTCACCTTTGCATTCCCAAGAATTGAGGGAGGAATGACCTTGTCCGGGCCGAAGCTTTGCCTGGGGTCAACGAAGGAAGCAAGAATCTTTCCAGCCTTCTTGCATTCGCCTGCAAGGTGTCAGTCCCCCGATCTCGACAGTAGTCGGCGCCGAACTTACTCCTCATGGACGCCGGCAGAGGATTATTGATCCCGAACGGCATCTTGAATGTATGGGATTTTGCTCACGACCTCGACTTCTCTTTCAATTGGCCGTAAAATCAGGCCCAGGCTGCGGCCTATGTGGTATAAGCTGAAATGTTGGAAGTGCGAGAGGTGCGCAGGACGGAAACCTGCGGACTGAGGAATGACGAGCCTTTGGTGGGGGAGGTCCGCCCGAGGGTCAGCCTGAGGGCCGTGAGACGTGGAGACGGAAGCTGGAGAGTGTGAGCGGTGAACCTCGCAGCCGGCGGGCGATGGATGAGAGTGAGGATCGCTGGGGGAAGGATAGGTATAGATAGATGCCTCGTACTCGTCACAGGCAGCAGCAGCAACAGCGACGACGAAAAATATCAGGCGAGAACAGGAAGTAGTAAGTACTGCAATTGCAGTGGCCGGGAGTTAAGCGGGTTCCGTCAGTTCATCCGTCCGTTGTAGTAGTAGTTCGCAGGTGGCGGGCGGGCTGAGAGCTCGCATGTAGCGCCTTTCGCGGCGGCCTCGGCGCGTGCAACCGGGGAAGGTTCTCCCTTCTAGGCTTTCTAGGCGTTTGCCGGATGGCGCGGCCGTGCAATGTTTGGTCTCCCTACGAGGACCGTGACGCAGCTGACTCTAAAGTGCCACCACCGCTTCTTGGCTGCCTCACCCTCTATTACCAGTACGCGTGTTGCGAACTGGCCTGCGGATACGTTGTCATCCGGGCGCATGCATTTCTACCACCAACCCGCCTCTCTTGCCGCACTCCTCTAGACACCTCACGCGTCTCCACGTATTGTCCATACGAGGACCGCAGACGCGCACTGAAAGAACCATGAATCCGTGCCCCTGCTGACGGTCCAAGTCCCCTCCGGAAACGCGCAATGGCGACCGTGAGAATCTGTGTCTGCGGTGACGAGGGTTGTGGTAAGTCCAGCCTTATCACTTCTCTCGTGAAAGATACCTTCGTCAGCAACAGAATCCAAGCCGTCCTCCCTCAGATCACCATCCCGCCGACCCTGGGAACCCCCGAAAATGTCACGACCACCATCGTTGACACCTCTGCCCTCCCGCAAGATCGCGCGAATCTGGCCAAAGAGCTGCGGAGAGCCAATGTCATCCTGCTGGTCTACTCGGACCACTACAGCTATGAAAGAGTTGCGCTGTTCTGGCTTCCGTACTTTCGTTCTCTCGGTGTCAATCTGCCCGTTATACTATGCGCCAACAAGTCGGACCTGGTCACCAGCAGCACCCCTGCCCAGATAGTGGAGGGTGAAATGCTGCCCGTCATGTCCGAGTTCAAGGAGATTGATTCGTGTATTCGAACTAGTGCTCGCGAACACTTCAACGTGAACGAGGCCTTCTTCCTATGTCAGAAAGCCGTCACGCATCCAATTGCGCCCCTATTTGACGCGAAAGAATCCGCCCTCAAGCCCGCTGCTGTAGCTGCCCTGCTGCGCATTTTCTACCTCTGCGACAAGGACAAGGATGGTCTGATGAATGACAAAGAGATGGAAGATTTCCAGCTCAAATGCTTTGACAAGGGCTTGAGCGCGGAAGATCTGCAGCACATCAAGGAAACCATCGACAATCAAATCCCCGGAGCGGATTCGAGTCGAGGCATCAACTCCCAAGGCTTTCTCCATCTCAACAAGTTGTATGCTGAGAAGGGGCGCCATGAGACCATTTGGATCATTTTGCGGATGTTCCAATATACAGACAGCCTGTCTTTGCAAGAGTCCTTCCTGCATCCCAAGTTTGAGGTGCCCGAATATGCGTCCGCCGAATTGTCGCCTGCTGGATACCGGTTTTTGGTGGACCTGTTCCTGACTTCCGACCGTGACAACGACGGTGGTTTGCGAGACGAGGAGCTGGCATCACTTTTTGCGCCGACACCAGGAATCCCGCAGTTATGGAATGACAACAATTTTCCTTCTTGCACAGTTCGCAACGACGCAGGCCACGTCACGTTGCAGGGCTGGCTCGCGCAGTGGTCCATGACTACATTCACTTCTCCCAAGACGACATTGGAATATTTGGCTTATTTGGGATTCGAGTCGCCCGATCGTTCGAACACCAGCACCACAGCAGCCCTGAAATTGACCAAACCGCGAAAGCGGAGGAGAAGGCCTGGCCGAGTTGGACGAAACGTCCTCCACGCTCACGTTCTCGGAGCTCCTCAGTCGGGAAAATCGGCTTTGTTTGATGCATTCCTTGCTCGCCCATTCAACAATCTCTACCATCCCACGATCCTGCCGAGGGTGGCTGTGAACACCGTCGAACTCCCTGGAGGACGACAATGCTACCTCATCCTGAAGGAACTTGGGGAGTCTGAAGCCGCGGTATTGGACAACAAGAGCAAGCTGCTTGACCAGTGCGACGTGATGGTGTACACTTACGACTCGGCCGACCCTGACTCATTTGCCTACATTCCTCAGATTCGCAAGACATATCCATACCTTGAAGAAGTGCCCTCGGTGTATGTTGCTCTCAAGGCGGACCTTGATCGAACGACCCAGAGAGCTGAACATCAACCGGAAGAATACATCGCTCAGATTCAACGCATGCCTCAAGGACCACCGATCTCGACGAGTGTGACTTGGCCATCAATCCAGGACCTCTTTGTGGTGATCTCAGAGGCTGGCCTAGAACCAGCGACTGCCTCTCCGCGACCGCTCGAGGATGACGACAGTGGACAGCTCATGCGATATGGGCTGGTTTTGGGGGCGGTGGTGTGTGCGGCGGCAGCTGCTGTAGTGATATGGAGACGGTCGGCGACTCCTGGAGGATGATGGAAGGAAGCAATGCCGTTCTGCCCCCCTCTGATCTCCTTCGGCACGAGCAATCCGCCTTTCGAAGGGTCCGTCGGCGGTTGGTCTGACGCCCTAGAGGGGTTGGCTTGCAGAAGTCTCGTCTGGAGATTGATCAGGCCGCGCGATGCCAACAAAGGTTCACTGGGCAACAAGACCCAAACGTGGACCTCAGGCAACCTCATAGTCCACAGAAGGCCCTCCCGGGTGTGCTCATGAGCCTCCTAGTAGGTTCACTCGGATCATCTGTGGATTGATCAGGCCAACAATCCTCACTCTTAGCATGTCAGCGGATGGGCGCTTAGCTAAGTGCTTATCTAAGCGACGTCAATGAGACTCCATCAAACATTCTGTAGAGAAATCCTCTCTCCATCTTCTGTTTCTTCTCCAGTGCTCTGAATCCCGGCGTAGACCAGATTACGCGTGTTACCAGGCTTCCGCGCCCTTTGTCGGCTCATCATGGCTTCGAAACCTGGAGCGCCCGTGATTCCTCCCACGGACACTCATTACGTCCAGCAGCTCCTCCAAAACCCACCGTCCTCCGAACCACCAGCGATCCAGAGCACCATCAGCACACTCGGCCTACAACCGCACATCGAAGGAGGCTATTTCGTCGAGACAGACCGAGACCGTCTGCTCGTGCCGAACCCGTTCCAGAACCTACCGCTGCTCACCAACGCCACATCAAAGGACACGTCCACCACCCGCAGCGCGAGCACCACCATCTTCTATCTCGTCTCCCCGGCCAGCCCGATCGGTCGCTTCCACCGCAACCGCGGTCGCACGGTGCACACCCTCCACCGCGGCAGGGGCCGCTATGTGCTTCTCCACGTGGATCAACGGGACGAAAGTGGACGAGTGCCCATCGAGACGTTCGTCGTCGGCCAGGACGTCGAGAAGGGCGAGAGGTTGCAGTGGATCGTCGACGGCGGCAAGTACAAGGCGAGCTTCTTGCTTCCAGACCGCGATGGGGACGACGCGGGGGGAGGTAGTGGGAAGGGTCTGTTGATCAGTGAGACCGTCGTGCCTGGGTTTGAGTACTCGGATCACGATTTCATGACGGCTGATGCTATGGTGGAGGCGTTCAAGGGTAGGGAGAGCGAGCTGACTGAGGTGAAGTGGCTGCTTCAGGAAGGGGAGCAAGTAAAATTGGACGAGGCTCTGAAGCGGTGATGTTTTCGGAAGAGAGATAGATAGAAAGATGGATAGATCATGTTCATTCGTAGTCTTCATCTCGACATGGGAAAACATGGAGAAGGAGACGTTCTTTTTTCCGATCTCGATAACATACAGATGCTGATTTTGAGTGCTTGCCTGTCTCGACGCTCGCTCTCATAAAAGCTCCAGCACTCCTCTTTCCACTCCCTTCCTGACGTCTCTCCACCGCACGACCCAGACTTCCCCCCTCCTCATGCTCAATTGCACACTCGGCCCTTGACCGCTCTCGTCGTCTCGACTGGCATCCACGTCACGATCGTTGTCCCAGACACCCTCGCTTAGACACCGGACCACCACCGCCCGACCCCCATCCGGCGGTTCCACCATGGGCACACCCCCGCTCGAGTCATCCAGCCTCCGCAGACCGGCCGGGAACGCGTTGAGAAAGCTCGTGTCGTACAGATCCGATAGCAGGGCCTGGTGGTGGCGCAGGAACGACACCTCCGCGGGGCTCAGATACTGTGTCTTGATGTCCGACTCGGTCGCCTGCGAGATGTAGTAGACGGCGTACTTGGTTAGCTTGGCTAGTCGCTGCCGCAGTAGGCTACGGACCAGGAACTGCGTGCGCGACAGGTCGGTCTGGAGGATGGAGAGGACGAGATTGGCGTTTTGCGTGCCTGGCTTGCCATTGCCGTTGGGGGCGGAGGACGACGAAGAAGACATCCCCTCGCCCATCCCGGAGGCGAGATCCTCGATGCGCGAAATCTGGGCTTGTACCCGCGCCATGACGCGAGCCATGAGTTCCGTCGGGTAAGGGAGTAGGTCGGGCGCGCAGCGCTCGGATGTCCATGCTCGGGTCAGGAGTTGGTGGTCGGTAAAGGTGTCGGTGTCATTGGCAAAGGGGTGAGGTGTCCGGGAAGAAGAGAGGTCCTGGGGCCGCGAGACAGATGCGAGGATGTCGGAGATGTCGATATCCATGGCTCAGTCGAGAGTTTTGAGGATAGGTGAGGTGGGAAAGGAGAGGTCAACGCCGACGCCGACGTCGACGCGTCGAGATGGTCTGGCTTCTTCGCTGTGCAGACGCGACAAATTTTGGCCTGGTTGATCTTTGCGATTGTCTCTTTCAGGATGTTCAGCCGCTGTAGCGTGGTGGCGATGGCGATGGCGATTGCGATGGCGAAGATGGAGACGTAGGCCGACGAGATCAAAATGGACTTGTCTTCATAGTGAGAATGCCAGTCTCGTGGGACGTGACTTGGATGGGGGTTTAAGGAGGTCTGTGGCGCTTGCAGTGTGGCACAGACAAGTGTGGCGTTGGTCGTCCAGTGCTGGCCAATCATAGCAGTCACTCATTCCACCAATCAGACAGTTCCGAGTCCCGACGAATGTTCCGTTCCGAACCCCTTGAAGAACACCGCGCTTAACAAACACCACACCATACAATTCAGTTCCGAGCCATCTGACGCGGTTGATCATCGCTCATCTCCTTCAAAGTTCATTCCTCTGAGCCAATATCCATCGGACGAATCATGACAGGAGTAACATCTCTCCCTGTCTGAGGTCCTCCGCCCTGTGAGTACTCTGACGCGTTGAATGGTTGGCAGCTTGACTCGCCTACCGCTTCAGGGATTACCGCATTAGGCAGCTGAGATCCAGTGAGCATTTAAGTCCATCAATCTCCAGCGTCTCTCTATCAGCCCACTCTTCATTCTGCATTCCTACCACTGGCCGAGGAAGCTTGTCTGTCAAAACTCGTCCATCGACCCCATAATCAACCGACTTGGACATAGATATGGCTACCATGGAGAAGTTCTTTGCGGCTTACGAGTCCCGCAAGGCTGTGCTCCAGGCCAGCAACAACCCCTTTGCCGACGGCGTCGCCTGGGTGCAGGGCGAACTCGCTCCCATCGCCGAGGCGCGCATCCCGCTGCTCGACCAGGGCTTTCTCCATAGCGACCTGACCTACGACGTACCCGCCGTCTGGGATGGCCGATTCTTCCGCCTCGATGAACACATCGAGCGTCTCGAGCTCAGCTGCTCGAAGCTCCGCCTGAAGATGCCCCTGCCGCGCGAGGAGGTGAAGCGTATCCTGGTCGACATGGTGGCCAAGAGTGGCATTCGCGACGCCTTCGTCGAGCTGATCGTCACCCGCGGCCTCAAGGGCGTCCGCGGCGCCAAGAACCCCGAGGACCTGGTCAACAACCTGTACATGTTCATCACGCCGTACCTCTGGGTCATGGAGCCTGAGATGCAGCTCACCGGTGGCAGCGCCGTTGTCGCCCGCACCGTTCGGCGAGTCCCGCCGGGCTGCATGGATCCCACCGTCAAGAACCTGCAATGGGGCGACTTGACGCGCGCCATGCTCGAGGCCGCAGACCGAGGCGCGGCCTATCCCTTCTTGACGGACGGCGACGGCAACCTGACTGAAGGGTCGGGCTTCAACATCGTCCTGATCAAGGACGGCGTGCTCTACAGCCCAGACCGCGGCGTGCTGAAAGGCGTGACCCGCAAGAGCGTCGTCGATGTCGCCAAAGCCAACGGCATTGAGGTCCGCATCGAGTTCGTCCCCGTGGAGATGGCCTACCATTGCGACGAGATCTTCATGTGCACCACCGCGGGAGGCATCATGCCCATCACGTCTCTGGACGGCGAGCCCATCAACGACGGCAAGATCGGCCCCATCACCAAGAAGATCTGGGATGGCTATTGGGCCTTGCATTACGATCCTGCCTTCAGCTTCGAGATTGACTACGAAGTTCCCAAAGCGAACGGGCACGTCAACGGCGTGAACGGATCGGCGAAGTAGGGAAGCCGCTTGGGTCGCTGATGGATCGATACTACAATAACTGGATCTAGCATGTCTTTGCATAATGATGATGATAATGAAATTTCCTCGCAAATCACCGGATCTTCTCCTGCTCTCGTATAGCTCACAACAATGACCCAAAGATAGTGTCCTCTCTGTTTCCCATAAACACATGACTTCCTTCAGACATTCACGTTGCCACCGGTCTGCTGAGTCCAATCTCCAATTTGGTCAGCTTGGTGCTCGGTCGTGTTAATGATGGCGCCAGGCTTGTTCTCCGGCGTCTGGCCCTCCGGCATTCCTTGATGCGCGCCACTATCGTCCTCGTCGGTAGACGCTGCCGGCCGAGCGCGCGTCCGGCGCACCAGTTGAATGGCTCTCGTGAGGGTCGTCAAGAAGAGGAAGATCATGACTATGTCGAGGCCGCGTTTGGCCGCGATGTTGAGACTCCTCTCCGCCAGCGCCGCTGTACCACCCGAGCTGCTACCCTTGGACGACGACGACGACATCGCACGCCCCTCGAGCAGGGTCCTCACGTGAATTTCCCTCCTCCTCACCTTGGAATCGATGCCCTCGAAATAGCAAGCGCACAGCAAGGAGCCGTACCTGACCAAGAACCCGTATCCCTCATCGACCAGAGCACCGCCGGCAGAACACGCGCTGCACACCCCGCCGCAGTCGTAGATGGAGGTCGCCGCGGCAGCGATCCAAATGATGACGAGGAAGCCATCGATGGTAACGACAACGCGGTGATGCCAAGGCAGACACTGGAAGGACGTCGGCCCGGAAGAGAAGACCAGGTATAGCAGGAGAGGGAGGGTCAAGCCGGCCTGTTTAAAGATCAGATCAAATCACAGAAACAAACCCACAGGCCACACCAGCCGGGGGACAAACATCTTCGTATACACATAGATTAGATAAGAGAGACAGACTTACCGCTGCAATATTAAACGCCAACTTAGACGGTATGTCACAATCGATCGACTTCCAGCGCGATGCTCCTTCCCCTGTCACGGCGAGAATGGCCACCGTGAATGCGAGTTCGATGAACCGAGCCGTCCAGAGGAACCTGTCATTGCGGCCGCGGGCCAGTGTGTGATCTGCTGTCATGATGAAGAAGGAACAAAGTTTGTTGTCGTCTTATCCGGACGGGGTTGGACAATGGAGATGAAGATGGAGAGAAAGATGATCTATGATTGTACATTGTAGTTCCGTATAAGAGCAGTTCTGTTGTTCCCTTTATAAGAGTTAGCCATTTGACCCTCCTCGCGAGGGCATATACTGTAGAGTGTGAGAGAGCCCAATGAATCCATCTGGGCCGAGACAGCGGATCCCTGCTGTCGAGTCTCCACCGCCGTGTGTCTTCGTATACCGATCGACGGAAATAGATCCAATATTTTCTTTTTCGCTTCCTCTTTCGTTCGAAGCTCGAAGCAAGGGATCGAATGTGGCGCGAGGGCAGCGGGCTTGAAATGTCTTGGTTGAATCAAGCTCTCCCCCACAGACAAGGGTCAGGTAGTCAGGACTCTCAGTTGCCAGTCGGGTGAGTCGTGAGTTGTGAGTTGTGAGTCGTGACTGGGGGTCCTCGTGTTAACCCCCTATTTATTCCCTGCAGCCTCTTGAAACGCCACAATGGCCTAGAAGTCAATAGCTCAGCCTGATGGCCATTGTAGCTGAGAATGTTGGGCATAGGCACGTGGCGTTCGACAACCCCTGGCTATTGTAGCCACCAGAACCAGAGTCGCCATCAGGCTGAGCGGAAAGGCTGAGGCCAGAATTGACGATTGACGCCACATGCCATGATCTCCGATGTTCTTAAGTCACTGGTCGAAAATGGACGCCATCATTGAAATTGCCATCAGAGCATTCGTCATCACAGTTCAGGTAGACGAATTGAGGGTTCAGCTTCGCCGTCGTTGTTAGTCATATCTGGGATTCAGTGAGCAACTCAGCACCAGACAAAACGAAATGAGAAATGGCAGAATTGAAAGTAGTAGGGCATAAACAATGCTTGAAGAATATCAGCCACGGCCTTGTGTACAAATCTACCTCTCTCCGCTCCCTCGTCGGTTGCACGGCGAGAACGCAGAGACGATCAGCTTCTCCAGGTAATGTCAGCCTCAGCGGCCATGGTATGAAGGAATGTCTGCCACTTGATTTGTACGCCACGCTAATGCGTTCGTTCCTCGATTCGTTCCAAAGCGCCCAATGTATGCTTCATAAAGTCCATCATCTTCGTAAGAGTCGTGCCCAGGCAGAATACCTCCCCAGGGCTTGCTGAAAATGCTGACCATGAAGACGTAAAGGTAAAGCCGCGTCCAATCGACCTTGACTCAGGCCATGTAAACGTATGTCGGCTTCTCCGGATCTGGACCACGCTCCAGATATTCGCGGTCGATCAGGCCCTCAATCTTCTTCTTGATCATGTTCACATCTGGCGAGAATCGTGACGACAATTGACCGATGGTCTCCGTCATCAGCTGAGAATGCGAGAGGTTCTTGCGGGACTTCATGATGCGAACAATGGCAGCTTCGATAACATGTCCGCGCTCTTCGTCCGTTCGCCTCTGTGTCGCCCGTCGCTCCTCTACATTTTCAACTCGGTTCGCTCCGCCAGCAACCACGCTGACTTTGATCTTGAGGAACTGGCTGGAAAAATCCTCGTTGAAGGAGAACTTGTCTGACGGCTTGATGTCTTTGCTCATGGGTTCCTTTTTCAGCACTTTCCACTTCGCCACCAATGACAGCGACTGAAGATTTCGAATGAGGTCCTGTTTCGGAATGTTGGTCTCGGCGGCAATCTGCTCGCAAGAAAGACATTCTCCAGGAGGCAAGTCGTTGAAGAGCATCAGAATGACCATGGCGTAAGTTGAGACATTCAGTTCGTATCGCCGAGTCTTTCCATTGCTCGTGAATGTAGCTCTAATATCAGCATCCCCAAGACTCGGCACCCAGGTCAGTTTCCGCCCGGTGTGCTTGTCGAGATAGAATTTCTCAAATCTTTGTCGGACACGCTCTACCGGCGCTGGGAATTTGCATTCTCTGGATCGCTCGTTCTCGTTGTCGGTCTTGTAAAGAGTCTCGAAAGGCCAGACGGTAGTCGTCAAAACCCGGCATTCCAGGTCGACTCGCCTCGGATCTGGGTCGCCGAGTCGGTTGACATAGTCTTTGTACTGTGTGGTGAGATTGTCGGACAGCTCCGTGTCTTTGATGAGTCCTTCCAATTTCTGCGTGAATTGGTTTCCGATCTTCATCTTCATCTTCGACAGCATTTGACGCTCCATCTCCCGACTGACGGATTTCTTCATCAACAGCCGTTTCGCCATGTGTCTCTTGTAGTAGGTCTCAAAGGTGTCTTTGTTCGCAAGATACTGGAGCAGCAGGATACCGTTGTCGAGAAGGGCGTCTACCTCGGCTTCCGTCTTGTCCTTGCCACCGCGTTTGAGATATTCGTCCAGGAATAGTGAAAGATGCTCTGGACTTCGGTCGTTGATATTGATGAAGTCCTGGAACGAATTCTCAAGTGCCTTTTCCATCACGATATCCTTTTGGAAAGCTTCGACCCAGAGTCGATCAAACCTATTTTTCAACTCCAGGATCTGCTCAACCCACGCAATCGCAGCCTGAGTTTGCTGATTGAGTGTTTTCTCGGGTACAGCTTTGGTATCGGCACTGGACTTCTGAGCTGATTTGGGCTGAGGCGGAGCATCACTGATCACGCTCGCGGTCTTGTTGATTTCGGTGCCCAGCTCGATCACCCGCTTTTGAATGATTTCCTTGAGCGCAGCTTTCTTGGGATCCACTCGGGATATGAGGTCATACACGTTGCTGAGGTCCCGTACTTTGTCGTTGTCGAGCATGTTCTTAACGCCGGTTCCTTCCATATTGATGACGTCGCGGATATGTGCTGAGATCAGCTCCTTTTCCACGACAGATCTGATCTTTGGCTCGGTCGACTGAGCAATTGTTTGTTGACATCGGTCTGACTCTTCGGCCAGTCTTCTCTTCGCATGCGTACAAAATGTGCTTGCATCGGCGTTGGTTAGGAGGGTTTGGCCTTCTTGCTTGTAAAACTGTCGACTAGCCTCAAGGAACTTGGGTTCGAACGACGTGAGATAGAGCTTTGTAGACTCCTCTTCGGCGTAGGTCTCATACAAGCCCTCCAGCATTGAGCAGCATGATCGCACGAGCGTCCGGTCAATAACTTCACCTTTCCGTTCCATCTTGATCATACTTAGAACGACCGTCTCGAGAAGGGAAAGCATGTCGAGACCTGGGTCGTTGCCAAAGGGGGTTCGCAGAACCTGAGTCCGGAATAATACCATCGAGGTCGCGAAGATGGATGGTCTTCTTTGATCTTGGCTGTAGACACGGTCCATGTACATGAGGACATCTGTGATCATTCCCATACAGAGCTGGTGATCGGCGAAGGCGTCTGTAAGAGCTCTGATGAATCGCTCGCCTGCTACCCTCAATTCGTTCGAATTTGCGCCAGATGGCTCTTCAGAACCACTCATGGTGATGGTGGGGGTGATGAGTGACGTGATTCTTGCCCGAACATTGTCGCAGAGCCATGTTTCCTCCAGTCGTACGACGCGGTCATACAACATGTCCTGCTTTTTCTTCAAGACCAACTTGTAGGCTCCCCGGAATAGTTCCTCGAACGAGAGTTTCGACGCATTCTTGCTGTGGATTTCTTGAAAGGCTGTGGCTAGGGTGTTCCAGATCGAATCAAAGTCGACATCGTCTTTCGTCAAGCCCTGTTTAGGTTTCATGTCAGCAGCTGTGGCACAAGGTGACTTGGATCAATTTGAAGGGTGCGGAGTTTCGTTTGTAGAAAGAAGAATGGGCAAGGTCAGGCAATAACGTGAGTCCGGTTGCGAAAAGACTACACCCGCCGGGCGGAGAAGTCTTTGCCGGACCCTTTCGTTCACTTGAATGTTGAGATAGATTCACATACCCTTCTGGGAGCTCTCACTTTCCCCGCCCCCCTCTTCGTCAACATCTTGGTCGCAACAAGCCGCCCGACGCGTTCGGTAGTGACTGCGCTTCACTGAGCACTGTTTGAGAAGCGTGCACGTTGTTGGAGGGGTCAGGAACGAGCGAACTGTGGCGTTTCCAGGCGCAGGGAGGAGGGAATAAGATATTGGGTCACGGGTTTATCTCATTCCAGACCGACTCCTGTGGGTGAAGGCACAGTGCCGTAGAGGTCGCTGTCGCCTGGTCTCTTGATTCACTTGCGATGTTGGTGCGGGTGTGCTTGATGATCGGCAAAGATGCCTTTTTCACTTCAGCTAAGTTGTTAGAGGCACTAGTGGTACAAAGTACGAAGTGCCTGCCAAGACTGCGTCATCGGTGAAGCGCAGGAAATGTCGTGCAGCGAGACAAAAGTTCAGATCTTAACAACTGCATCAACGACAACACCATTGTCCGACCTTGACGTCCACTCCGGGAAGAACAGTGTCGCTGACCAGAAACACCGACATGCTACCAATCTCACATCCCGCCCGGAGGCTCCTCCGCACGCGCCCCCTCTCCAACCTCGTCCGAGATCAGATTCGCTTCAAGACGTTACAACGGACTCCCTTTGCGGCACAGCCCCGAATATACCAGCGGCCTTCGTTTCCTTCTACAAGACGATACAACTCCTCATTATCTGTGCCTGGAGGGGCAGCGCCGCGGGCCGCGGAAGCAAGAGACGAGCCTTCGTATGAGTTGAGCTTCACCTGCAAGCCGTGCTTGTATCGATCAACTCATCGAGTCACCAAGCAAGGCTACCACCATGGCACAGTCCTCATCACTTGCCCTTCGTGCAAATCCCGACATGTCATATCAGATCATCTGAAAATCTTTTTGGACTCTAAATCAACGCTTGAAGACATTCTCAGAAGCAAACTTGAAAAAGGCGAAGATGTTACCAAGTTGCTCAAGAAAGGAAGTCTGGGTATTCGCCCGGGGAATCTAGTGGGCAATGAAGGTGAAGAGGATCTCGAGTTCTGGGAGGACGGGACGGAGACTGTTCATACACCAATTCAGGAGACAACCTCCCAACAAAAGTCATCCGGCGAGAGTTGAAGCGACAACTATGAAGACGACTCCTTGATGATAACTGGAATACCCCTTTTTGGCAAACTTCTCAAAAGCTACGTCTTCGCTCTGCGTGCTCTTCCGGCACCGGTGTATTACTAAATGTATGTATCCATAGAAGTATTCAGCGAAGCTTCATTCCTTTTCATTTCCAATTCTAATGGTATATGTTTAATGTCTGGTTTGTTATGCCCGAACGCCAGGCCACTCTCTAAGCCTCTTCTTCCAGTCTACCAGTCTCGTTTAACATCCATTAACCACACTCTCCTTGATCAAGTATACTCTCGCTTCCCACGGAGACAAGTATCTTCCGGGCTCATCGACATTGCTCACAAGAAGCTCCTGCAGCACATTCTCCAGACTGGTCGGGTAATGCATCGGCTGCTCCTCGTCCGAGAAATTCAAAAACACTAAGAGTTTCGCTCCGCCGTCTGGATGGGTCTTGGTGAAGGTGAAGACGTCCTGATCATAACGATCCCAAACGCTAAAGTCGCCTCCAAACACCATTAATTCCGGGTATTGCTTGCGGATCCGAATCATCTTCTTCCAGAAGTTCAGCGGCGACTGCGGGTCGGAGAGCTGCGAGGCAATGTTGACCTGCTCGAAGTCGTCGTGCACGCGGATCCATGGCTTCCCGGTGGTGAAGCCCGCGTTCGGGGACGAGTCCCATTGCACTGGAAGGCGGGCGTTGTCGCGTCCCACGCGCTGCAGGCCTTGCATGGCTTTCTTCAACCACAGCGGGTCGCTGCCGTGGCGGAGTTTCACGTCGTTGTAGGCGTTCAGAGAATCCACGTCGCGCAGGTCCTCGATGCCCCAGTGCTCCGGGTGGTTGTACATACCGATCTCCTGGCCCTGGTAGAGGAACAAGGTGCCGGTGAGACAACACATCAGCACGGCGAGCATCTTGGCCGCCTTCTCGCGGAACTCGGGCTTGTCGGTCGCAAAGCGTGACAGGCTTCGGCCTTGGTCATGGTTCTCGAGGAAGACGGTCGTCCAGGCGTCGGTCCCACGCATCAGGTCCTGGACCTTGCGGATGGCGTCCTTGAATTCTGGCAGCGTGTGTCGAGTCGTGTGGTGCTTTTTCCCACCGCCTTCTTTCGCCGTCCCCAGGTCTACCACGTCGAAATCGAAGACACAGCTGTATTCATTGGCCTCAGCCGAGACGTATCGTAGCACCTCGGCGGCCTCGGTGCCTGGGAGTTCACCGACCATCAAGACGTCGCCGTACTTGTTGAGGACCTGCTGCCGCTGTTCTTGCAGCCATTCGTGCATTCGCGGGCCGTTGGTGAAATGTTCAAAAGCGGGTTGGAACTCTTCTCCGTGCAGTCTAACGGCAGCGTCGGGGTATGTGGTGTCCTTAGAATACAAGTTGGCCGTGTCGACTCGGAACCCATCAATGCCCTTGTCGAGCCAGAATTCGATGGCTGACTTGTAGATCCCTCGCCTCGTCTCTTCGTTTTCCCAGTTCAGGTCCGGCTGCTCTGTGGCGAAGAGATGGAGGTAGTACTGATCCCGCTGCCGACAGTACTCCCACGCGCTTCCGCCGAAGATCGATCTCCAGTTGTTCGGCGGATGTCGTTTACCGTTGACGATCTTGGGATCTTTCCAAGTATACCAGTCGGCGTACTTGTTCGTTTTGCTTGACTTGGACTCAAGAAACCACGCGTGTTGGTCGCTGGTGTGATTGATGACCAGGTCCAGAATCAACTTCATCCCACGGTTGTGGCATTCCAGGATCAGCCGGTCCATATCGGCGAGGGTACCGTAAGGGCCATATACGTCCTCATAGTTGGAAATGTCGTAGCCCATATCTACCTGGGGTGAATCGTACATTGGCGACAGCCATATCGTTTCCACTCCGAGATCTTCCAAATATGGGAGGGTGCTGATGATTCCTGGTATGTCGCCAATTCCATCGCCATTACTGTCTTTGTATGAAGCTGGCCAGATCTGATAGCAAGTGCTGGCCTTCCACCAATTTGGTTTCGGGGCGGCCATCGTTGTCTATTGTGACACAAAAAGAACACGCGAACAAACACAACAGAGATCGAGAAGAGGAATTCAAAGACGTGGATGGTTTGAGGCTGAAAGACCGGTGCTTCTTTGCACCACCCACCTCAGTGATATACCTCTTCACAGGGGAATACAGGATTACGATTCGCAGCGGTCCGGCTTCCAGAACAAGTCCGGGAAGTCTGCATTTGGGTCACAAGGTACCCCGTACTCATGGCAAGATCGCGAAGCGGCCCCGGTGAGAGGTTCGACCAATTGTTCGGAGAAATATTGCAGGCTCACAAGGCGAATGACCTCGATGATGAGGTACTCACCGTACTCGTTCAGGGCCTTTTCTGGAGATCGGGGCGACGAATAGTCTGAACAGAGAATAGGAATAGGGCCGTTAATGTGGTCGATGATGAGGTTTGTCCGAAAATTTCCCCGGTCACCAACTGCTAAGAAAAACAGGGTCCCCAGGGATTCGAGGGACTGTCTCTCGTCTCTCTCCAACCTCCTCCGACTTGTTTTCCTCGTGACTTGCTGCCTGGCTGCCTCGGCGATTCCCCATCTTCGATCGGCTTCTTGGAAGTTGGGCGGCGGGCCATTATCGTCCTTCTCCGCCTTCTCATGATCTCTTCTCAGAGCCGTTCCTAGCTGTCGCTGTCAGAGCTTTTCTTTTTTCCCCTGATACATCCAAAAGCGGGGACCACTGGGCAGACGGGCCCATATTGCTTTTTCTCTTCGAGCAGAGGAAAGACAGAAATGGAAAGTGCTCGTACGAGGTCCCTCGAGATACATCCTGCAAGGCACCCAATCGTTGCTGCAACAGAGTCTTGGGAGGCCTTCCTACTGTGTGGCGATCTCTAAGTGAGTAGATCGCGTCGTGAACTCGTTTGCTTCTGGTATCGCAGTCCCAGCCTCACAATATCGAGTGGAGCGATTCGAATCAGGAATAATTCTTCTGCAAATCTGAAAGAATTGACTTGTTTGGTGGGGAACACATGTGTGTAAAAAGCACATGATAGAAGAAGAGCGCTGGCCGACTATGATTCAAAGGAAAGAAGATGCGCAAGGGACTGATCGTCAGAGAGTCCTAAGGTCGCGATGCCGTGAACTTGCTTGTGGATTCGCAATAGACTGGGCAATCATGCCGTTCGGCGTCGGAAGTCGAATCCCCTCAGCTCTTGACTGTGACGAACGATCCTCCGTTCTGAGAAGAGGGAAATCCAAGCCGGCGCGTTCTAATTGATCCCTCAGAAGGACTTAGCTGGTCAGTGGTGTGAGCAAGCAGGCCCACCATAAGACCCCGTTAGCCTCCCCCATATTTCGGATCGACAGTCTGAGACAGGGAGGGAGGCGATCCGAAATCTGTAAGTGTGTTGTCATTGTGGCAGGGTCTTTGAATGCCGAACAGTTGAAGTATACCCCGAGACGACGCCTTCGCTTCCCAGATACGAACGTGAGACAAGGACTTCCCTGGGACGAGACTGCAGAGGCAAGGGTCTCATGACTGAACCAGAAGATGGTGAGCGACAAGGGGCCCTAATTTGGGTCCTTGGCCACGCCGAGCATCGCCCCGTTTGGCATTTGTCAATTGTAGATCAATCCTGCGTGGAGAGTGATTTGAAAGTCCGGGCAAGATAGGCATAGGTACCAAGGACTCGAGGAAATGCTGTTGGCGAGCGCGCGGACTGAACACTTCGAATGGGGGATCTACGGGTTAAACCCGCATGGGCCTCGCCGTTCGACACAGACAGGCGACGTTGGGGCTGCTGATCAGGTTCCATCTTGCACATCATGACGACCCGAACGAATAATGACACAGTTGGAATTTGCTTGATGTACAATTTGTTCGAGTCGTCACGATCATCTCGGGTGCTCATGCCCGGTGCTCACTGTTCATAGATTCGAGAAGAACAAATGCTACTCTTGTTTTTTTAGCCAACGCTGGGCTGCAGGGTAGTCCGGTGGGGTAATGTTGAAATACATTCTTCACGATAATGGTGCGTGAAGATGGCACCCAGTTGAGGTCTTCGAGCGATTCGAGGTGCATTCTGCCCCTCCGGCTTCCGCCAGCAGTTGAAGCAGGAACTTCTGAAAGCCCGTTCGCCCTCCATCATGCGAGGGTGACGACTGACCGGGTGCCAATGGCAAATATCATTAGGTAGACTGAATCGAAGGTTTAAAAGACGCCCGAGTTGCTTTCTCTAACGCGCCGACGGACGAGTACGAGTACGAGTAGCCTTTGAGAATGTGCTGGAGACTCAATAGTGGCCATGCAGGTAGTCTGCAACAGAAGATTCAAGACACTCCTCTGGGTCGGTGATGCCGCGGATTCGAGAAGTACGCACGTTCGGTCGGGATCCAGTGACAAACATATGCTTCGAAGGCGCAGGCTGGCCAAACTCAGCACTGGGCCATGGCGTTCGGTTCACCGTTAGTGAGCCACTATCCATCTTGCATGCATCCAGATATATTGGGCCACCGGCACTTGCGATAAACGCAAACAAACGGGAAAACCGAAGATCTCCTGGGACTGAAGGAACTTGCCTCCTCGTAGAACGGACATCAGAACCTCTTGAATCTTGATGGAACAGGCGAGATCAGCTTGGCATAGAAATCATCAGCCTCACTGAAATCAGACCCTGGGACTTTTGTCTGGCTACTCGTAGGCCGTGTGGGTGATAATAATAATGTACGGAGTACCTAATCATGATAAAATGCCGTCGAGAAAGGCCCGCCGGAACAAACGGCAAAGGGAAAAGAGAGGATGTCGACAGTGGCGGGGTGGCGTCGCCATGGGCTGATCCAGCCGCGCAAATTCTGCTGACGTGCATGAAGATATCTCACCCACGTATTCTGGGAATCTGGAGCCGGGTTCTGAGTCTTAACTTCCACCACCTGTGCCCTTTTCGTAGGGACTACTTGAGAGCCTGCACGGCAAGCTGCACGCCGCACGGCAGGGTCCAACTGAGTTTCTTCACGACAAGTCGTACCGTGTACGGAGCACTCGACGGTCGGAGTAGGCTGTTGACTGGGTCACGACGGGTTTAGCTAGGCTGCTTGCCGGGATGGTGAGTGGTGCACTGGTGACCTGCATACTCTAAGGCAAATATGGCGACACCACGGGCGCAGGGCGGGGATAAGCTAACGAAACCCGCTACACCGAATTGAGCGCTAGTCTCGGCACAAAGCCCTTGCGAGCCCCGCCACCCGAAACCCTGTGCAACTACTGGCCAACCTTAGTTCAACCTGCGGCGGCTGAGCTTCGGTAGCAGGTGCTACGTGTTGCGGTGCTAAACTTTATTACATCGTCAGCACTGAAGAGACTTCGTCACTAGCACCTAGCACTGCAGCCTGCAGGCCCTAACTTCTCAGGCGCTCTTTGTACGTACGAGTAGGTAGTACTCTTGCGACTACCACGACGCGTACTCACTCTACTCCATACCTTGGGGGGTACTCTACTCATACGAGTACCTCTGTACGAGTACCCTCATGCCCGCAGCCCTGATTAAGAGCCTCAGCCCGCTTCCGCCGCCGAAGTTTCCAGGTCCGCTGCCGCAGCCACTGCCACCGACACGGTGGTAACGCCAGCCCTGGTTCGGCCTGAGTGGGACATCCCTTGAGGCTCGGAGCCTCGGACGAGAGGAGTACAGTACGAGTAGACTATTGCTCGAGTAAGTCGTCCTAATCTCATACTCGCGAGCAAAGGAGAGCTGAAGCCTGAAGTCCCTCCAGGATAGATAGATACCCACGCCGTCCGTGCGCCCGGAACCGGAGACTGGAGATTCCCATTATTGGCGACTGGGCACACAGGCTCTTGGTCCAGGTCCTCCAATGCCTCGGGGTGTACCTGGGAGGGGTGCACCGCAAAAAGAGCTGGTTGGTGTTCACGTGCGGGTTGCCGACTCGACTCGTGGAGTCGCGGAGGCAGAGGTGTTGTGCAGCCTCCAATCCAAGGCCCCAGCCGAGCCCAGCCCAGGAACCGGCGCTGCTCCCGCTCTGCGGCTCGGGGGCCGGCGCCATCGCCGGGGCCACAGGGACCGCTACAGTTGGTTCTACCCGCTTGGACTTCCTCCCCGCCCGGCACCGGCGCCAAGTCCTCTCCCCTGTACTCTGCAAATAATACTTACTCGCGCGTGCATGCAGCGCCTGCACCTACGAGTAGAGAACATCCACCGCGGTGCGCCTACATGAACTCGCATGTGCGAGTAAGCGCATGCGAATGCCCAATGTCTCCTCCAGGCTGAACAATGTCTCAACCTTGTCTTTCGGATTCAGTAACTCCGTTCGGCAGCGGCACAAACCCTATGGCTACGAGTTCTCTTCTCTACCACTCGTACGCCCAGGCTGGCTGTGACCAGGGGCCCGAATCGAGTCTCGTCGGTGGTGGTCGTCACTCGTGTTGTTGTCCTGCAAAAGGCCGGATACCATCCGACCTTTCGGAGATCGCCAACCCCTCGTGGACCCACCCACGGCGTCAGTGCTCTGAATCAGGAATCCTGCGACGAACCTTTTGAGCTGTGCCGCAACAACGAATGATACCGTTGGACGGCGCGCGTGCCGGCTACGGCTGTCGGCCGCAGCCAACAACCACCTCCTCGAGCCCACGGCGGTGCCGACGCTCTCGAGTCTCAGGACGGAGGGCGGGCGAGGACGGAAGCGACGAGGGCCACAGTGTTCCAGATTCCAGTCCTCGACGAGTGCTCGAGCGTTCACGCTTGCCCGACGGTCTTGCACTCTACTCTTGTCCTGCAGATACAGACTACATACTCGTACAGTACCACTACTGCCAGTGTCCAGTGTCCTCAGTTCTGGTTCCAGGTTGAAGGAACCTGGCGAACTCAATCTCATTACCCGTCCTGTGGTGACGCAGTTCCCTCTCAATCAAGTTTGACAATCTGATCGACTGGGATTCTTCGATCGATTGTGTCTCTGCCATCTGGGGTGCGTCGTTGTACAGTCCCGGGCCCTGATCGACCAACAGATACCTTGTCTGTGAGAGTGCCCAGGAAGCAGCAGGTCAAGGCCGAGGCTCGATTAGGCGGGATACAGATGGCAATCTCTGTGGGGAGGCTCCTCCTCGCCGAGATCAGGCACTGCAAGAACACCATGGTCTCTGTAAGCTACTGCACACCAAAACTTGACGAGCTCGTGCATATGCCGACCGGCGACCACCCAGGTCTTGATCCGAAACTGTGACGTGGGGTTAGAGGAGGTGAGTACCCAACTCTAGTATGCCCACGACAATGGGCTGAAGAATCGAGACGCGACGGGTGTAGTGCAGTGGGAGCCTTTCAAGTTTCTCCTCTCCCAACCACTCCGCCCGCCCACCGGCAGCCAGGGGCAAACGACTGTGGGCACTGGGCATGCGAATTGTGCGGATCCTCATTCGTAAGAAGAACGCGCTCTCGGTCGGGCTCAGGCGACCGTTGCGCGCGCCGTTATCTGAACAAGAAAATCCGGCGACTACTACGGGTACTGGGCTGGCGCGCACGAAAAAGCTAGCGACCATCGGTAACGGGCCTGGCCTGGTCGCCGAATCGCGAGTGACGCCATCCCTCAAAGTGTGGGCTGAAGGTAGGTTCCGTCCGATTCAGACGCCTCCAGAGGAGCCCTACGGCCAAAGGTTACAGGCCACCTTTTTTGGGTGTCTCTCCCCATCCCAGGAGCCACATTCAGCCTGCCTCGTGCAGGGGTCCCTAGCCTCACCCGCCTATGCAGGTTGTCCTCTCGTTGCCTAATGCATCGACCTAGACAAGGCGTGCTGCTGAAAGCAGACACTGCAGCAGGGTCTTGAGCATGCCGCCGCCGGCAAAGCCCAGCTGGCCATCCGCAGAGGCTGACGCTAGCGGGAGCATTCCAATTTCGCAGAGACGCTCTCGAATCTCGATGAGGAGGAGGAGCAGGGGGACGGCCTCAGCCTTCCGCGATGGCGACTACCTACGGTAAGTGGTTCCAGCCACATCCGAAGATACGTATCGTGAGCAGGGCGAGAGGGATCATCGCTGCGCTCCCTGGTTTCGAGCGGTACGAGCACCGGATTTTCTGGATCAGCCAACCAGCCGCTCCTCTCCCACCGAAGCCGTTAGGACCAGTGGCACAGTGCACGCTCAACAACCACGATTCTGAGTTTCCTCGAGGCCCAAGAGCACGCTGAGCCAAAGGGCCCGAGATTGGCACCCCCTTTCTCGCGGTCGTGACTTTGATGCCCCGAGCTCCCGCACCGCAAAGACCAGACAGTGCTCCTTGAAACTGCCAGGGCCATGCCAGGTCCCGTCGCCTCTTGAGCTTGCCCAGATTTATGTGGCAGGGGGCTCGAAAATGGGATGGTGGCGGACGCAAGGCCAGACGCAGGCACACGCTTGACGTCCCTCCGCCGTCCTCGCGACGATCCAGAAGGAGAACGGGTGCGGGTCTCTCAGCCAGCAGAGGCCATTTCCAACAGTCAGTCCCTGGCCGGGAGCGGTTTGGCGCGCTCTTCTTGAACGCGGTTGGCCGGAAAGCCTGGATTGATCGCGCCACCGCCAGTGGACGGACGAGTATGCCCTGCCTGAAGATTCTGATGATAGTCAACTCCGCCGGTGCAAACGTTCAGCAAAGCCAGCACAACAAAAGCCCGGCTGGACAACAAACAGCCTTCGACGCGCCGCAGCGCTCGAGTATGGCCCACCCCGCCTCCAGCCAGCTCCCTCATCCGTCGCTGGTCCTGCCTGGTGTTGGGACTCCTCGGAGGGGCACTGGTTCGATGTGGAATGGCGGCCGGTGTCGACATTGTCATGCATACATCTCGGCCTCGCTTGACTTCTTGATCATTGATGGACACGATACCGGAGGCTCCATCGGTGCTTGGACTCCCTCTTCGTGGATGTTTATGTGGTGTCGACGTGTCACTCGCTACTGTCACCGCACTGTCACTGTCTGGCAAAGCTCCTTGTGCCTGCATTTCTCCTTAGACCTGGACAATGCGCTGTCCCCCACAGTCATCTGGTGATTGGCAGACAGCCGTCCTCGAACGGGACTGAAGTTTCTTGCCCGTGCGAGCACGGGTCTATCTCAATTGAATATCAACCCTGACCTGCTGCTCTTCCTGAACTCATCTTCCATTCTCAAGTCATATCAACTGTCTGTCAATTGCCAACGACAACGACAACGACCCTCCTACCAACATGGACCAGTATACTCAGTCGAACCCGAGGGTGTATGCCTCTCACCAACCCCCCACCCCGGCGGAACAGCAGCTGCCGTCTATTCGCGAAGTAAGTCGTCGTCCCAGTCAAAGGTGTCTGGTACTCGGGCTGACAAGCATCCTCAGGTCATTCCCCCGCCACGGTCAAACACTTTGGAGTCGAATGTTCAAGAGGTGTCGAATCCTTCATCTGGGTCGCGAACCGTCATGGTTCCTTACCTGAGCTCTCAGCATACAACCAGCATGAACATGGCCCCGGTACCTGCACCGGTCCAGCCACAAAGCAGTCCCATTGCCTTCAATGGTGATTCTGCAGGGCAGATGCATATGAATGCCATGCAGACCCCTGCGCGAACTCCTGCAGACTATAGCTCGCCCTGGTCGTCCTCATCTTCCTTCGCTGAAGCCAGTGTGCCCATGGGCCCCCAGCCTGCTCTGCCGACACAGCCTCAATCATACGCTCCCATGAGCCAGCCGATGATCCCATCAGACACCCAGGAGGCTGTCTTCTCCTCGACATACTCGATGAACCGACCCATGCCTGCCGGTCAAGACTCACCAGAATCCTTTTCTCGATGGCGGACTCCCCAAGTCAACTCGACACAACGGTACAACCCCTACATGGTGGAACGGTCATACACTCAGCCTCTCGAGTATGGCCGATATGGCCAATCCTACTATCAAGACCGAAGCCCGTTGGGATATGAAGGTGGTTATCGATCAATGGAGTCCTCGCCCTATCACATGAAGTACAGCCAGCTGTTGTCCTACCCTATGATGGGCTACCCATCCCACGCCAACGGCCGCCGCCGCCGAGGCAACTTGCCCAAGCAGATCACCGACATGCTTCGTCTTTGGCTGCAAGAGCATCTCGACCACCCCTACCCCAGTGACGAGCAAAAGCAAATCTTCATCCAACGAACGGGGTTGACCATCAGCCAGGTAAGCAGCCTCTACTATGAATTCGTCTTGCAGGACTAACCCTTTCTCCCAGATTAGCAACTGGTTCATCAACGCCCGTCGTCGGCAACTACCAGCACTCAAACTCAAGCGTGCGAAGTCCATCCAAAGCCGGGCTTGAGCAGTCAAAACGCACTTGTCTTTTATTTACGTGAAGAATTCGAGGGGTTTTTCTTTCTTTTGCAAGTTTTTCATGACGGCATGGGTTTACGATGGATGAAAATACACTTCACCAGAGGTCGAACGGGTTTTTTCATTTCGGGATGGGTTTCAAGACTTGGGATACCCGCAACGGAGTTTCTCCCCTTTTTGGACCTGGGGATTCTGTACACTTTACAATTTACCACGAGGCTTGGAGATGATTGCGTTATTCATGCATTTTTTTATGTGTGGCTTGGTCAAACACGATATACATATACGGGCTCGGATAGAGACTCGGACTGGATGCACTCTACACGGAACGACAGCACAGAGCATTTTTGCAGGGCAGACATCCGGAAAGCAAAGCATTGCATTCTTCTGTACCACCAGACTCAAGACAATCAGAATTTCAAGATTCTCAAGATGATTATCCCACCCGATTCCACGGTGTTCGCTTCTCTTCGTAGGTCTCGTCTATCGTATGCAGTGGAAACGCGCGGCGGCAAGCGACCCCTGGCCCTGGAAGATGAATCCGTCTAAAGGTCTTGGGTGGTGATTGGGCTGGCTTGCTGAAGAATACTCGAGATGGCACGAAAGAGGATACGAGCGTAGGTTGGTCCCGGGCCGTAAGCTGGATCAAGCCTATAGTCGGGGGTTGTTGGTGACGGTGGTGGAGAGCTGAGGGCCTGAGAGGGCGGTGCCTAGGCGGTGCCCAGGCGGCTGCGGTGGCCCTGGTGGGTGCCGGAGTGGGATTCTTCGGGTTCGGGTGGACTTGGACTTTGGGGTGGTTCTCTGGGGCCTAAGGTACCTAAGGGAGGCTAAGGGAGGCCCTCCTCGGCTGCTCCTCCACCACCCTACCTAAGGTACCTATCGAGCTCGTACCCTGGTCCTCCGGGCTTCAGGGCCTCCACCCCTCCTGTTACCCCTGTCTCTATCCCCTGTCCACTGTTCTCGCCTACATGCACGGCGCCGGGCATGATGCATCTCTGTACGTACTTGAGTCTTGGGCCCCGCGTCGTTGAGTAGCGTAGCGTACGAGTACGAATGAACGGAGATAGAGATAGGTACCTTGCCTAGCTAGGCAGTACCAGGTACATGCCCTCGCACCACCGGAACGCAGCGCTTCGTCATTGTCGCGCGCATCTTGGCTGCTGGAAACGTTCGTTACGATGAACCCTGAACGGCTGACATGGGTCCCAGATACAGCGTAGGCGGGCTTCCTGGGTCTCTGAGTCGGGCAACAGACCCTGGACAACGGCGTCGACTGACTTTCTCAAGTCCTTCCCGTTGCGAGCCCCCTGTCTGACTTTCAGTACTACCAATATTGATGCACTCTTATGCAAGATGCACCGAATTTTTCCCTTTCTATGATTCATCATTTAGCCTACACTATCCTTCACTGAAAGAAGCAACTTTACTTTTTGACTCAAAGGTGGCTTTCGCTGCAGCTGCAAGAGAGATAGAGAGCGAGAAAGTGGTCTTTCTCCTGCATGATCTCGTGCTTGAGCTCCGCCTCGACACGAGCAATAAGAATAGCAGCCATGTCGCCGCCGCCGCTGGTACTCGTACTCTCCTCTAGTGGCCGGGCTCCAGCTCGTCTGGCTCAGTCAACCATTCCCGGGGCTGGTTTGTGCCATGGCGCTGGAGCAGTGGACGGACCCAACTACCTCCATTTGCCATCTTGCTTCTCCCATCAAGCTCGACAAACGCTGCAGGTCGTGGCTCTCAACTTGGCGAGCTCGAGCAACTACGAGTAGTAGACGAGATGGGGCTGGGAGCCTGGAGCCTAGAGTCTGGAGATACATGCTCCTACATACTCTAGTCTCCAATGCGCATGAGACTCGCCGTAGCTACCCGGCCTGCTTCCAAATGCTCACTCAGTCCTTCGCCGCTCAATGCCTTCTTGAGAGTCTGTCTCTCTTCAGCTGTGGCGACTCGTGAGGATCGGCTGTGCAGAAAAATTTGTCAGATGGGCCACACGCAACCCGTAACGTCCGCCCGTTTGTTTCTGCGAGTTCCCTGCGTTATCAAACGTTCGAAGACCAGAATTCATACTCGACTCGTAGGTACGAGTAAGCTTTTGCTGTCGATGGTCCCTGGATGTGAGTCAGGAGCCCTTCTGTCGGCGGGAAGGGKGACTTTGACGGGGCCTTGACTGATCTGACCGCCTTCACCCATTCGATGTTGATGTGACTGTTGACAGCTGCCATCCTGAAGCACGGGACTCTTTCTACTCAGGGGTTCGCTCTCCAGACTGGATGTTCCTGAATGATGGCAGCGGGCCTTGACAGCTCGAGCAGGAGGAGGAGGTGGATGAAGAAGTCAAAAGTGCCCCAACAAGTCAAGTCAAGTCACGGCAGTCACTTGTCATCCCACTTCCCTTGCTGTCACTTCACGTCGCCCTCACGTCCCCTCCCCAAGAAAAGTCACCTCATCTCAAGCCCCGTGTCACCGTGTCAAACACGCGGGACACACCTGAAGTCTGACGGGCGGAGGCCCCCCCAGGTGTCCGTGCCAGCTGTCGCTCGCTGTCTTGTCTCCGTCTTTGCGGGTGCTTTTGAAATTGCACTCTAGAAGCACAGATCAACCACCGCTCCGTCCTCCACGGGATGTGCACACGCGCAAAGGGGGGAGGTGGGTGGGATGAGGGTGGACGCGATGACCCCTGTGTCATTAAGTGCTTGTCGCGTTTAGACCTCTGAAGTCTCGAGTGTCTTCAAACAACGCGTCGTGAGTCGTGACCCAAGTGGATGAGACGCGTCTTTGTGCGTTGCGGTCTTGATGTGATGATCTTGAAGAAAGAAAAGATGGATGCGTGGGTGGAACTGTGAGGATCCAAGCTTCCTCTGGGTGATCTCCCATCGCTTCGCCTCCCCAAGCTTGCGCGATTTGCCTCCTGAGTCGCGATCCTCTAGGCTTTTCTTGCTGAAGAAACCCCGAGAGAGATTTCGCCACGGCGTGTCTCATTTCGAGAGCGAGTATTGGACGTGGGAGATTGCGTTGTTGGTCGCGCTGTAAAGATGCAGACAGTTTTGTTGTTTGCTCAGCATGAGCTCCGACCTGCTTCGTTATCATCGGGATTCGTGTTCGGGTGATTTTCTTGTACTCTATCTCGCGCTTTGGGCATCTTGAGTCTCGAGAGGTGTACGAGTAGGAATAAAGGTGAAAGCCCGACAGCCGTTGAGTCAGTTTGACTCGATGGACGTGTCCCACGGCCGTCCGTCCGTCCGTCAGTAAGGCTCCAGCGCCTCCTGTCGTGTCCTTCAATATGTCCAGATCTGACTGAGACCATGAATGGGTCAAGTCAACTTCCCATCGCTCACCTTTCTTTTTGCTCCATCCTTCATTTCCTGGCTGTCTGTCCAGTGCCAGGTGTCTGTTCCCCAGATGTGTGTGCACAGCGCCTTGACTCGACTCACTGACCTTTTGTCCCGTCCCATTTTATTGAGTGAGACAGTTGGGAAGACACACGTCCAACGTCCACGCGGATCTGTGATCTGTGATCTGCCACCGATCTTCTCCATCGCACACAGCTTTCAAACAACGGCTCTGTAGATCGTGAGTACTCGAGAGAATAGACCACCAAGCTCCACGAGTACGTACATAGCAAAAAGGGTTGGCTCACTTGTCCTGCTTATGACCGTGCAGATCCGATCCAGATCTCTCCATACCAAGATCTTCTCTCGATTGGTTTTCACTCGCTTTTCTCGGGGCTGGGATCATTGATGCCGACGTACAGAGCTGCTCTTTTGGGGCACTTGGTAGGAAGAAAACACGCGAGAGCGTCCCGCAATACGATTAACGCATAGCATCTATGCCAGCGGGGAAATGTCGACGTCGGTTCAAAGAGACCGTGTACATAGTCCAGCTATGTTCTAGCAACGCGCAGCGTCGACGGTTGAGACATGAAGTTGGAAGTTCGTAACCCCTGTAACACAAGGCTGCACAAGGCTGACAATATGATTGGCTGTCGGTCTCCCAGGCGCCGCTACTGTTTCAGCCTCCTCAACATCACTTCTGCCTCACCATCAAGACCATTAGCAAACATTCAGTTTGCTTTCTCTAGTAGAATCTCCTCGTCTTGAAGTTCATGAAACCCTCAAAATGCTGGACCAGATGCCCCAAGAGATCTTCCAACATGTACTCACATGGCTGGGCCCGTCAGATCTCAAAACGCTTCGGCTGGTCAACAGGAAGTTCGCAAAGGATGTCATGCCAGCCTTATTCCGCAAACTTGTCGTCTCTTGTCTCACCCTGGATCGGCTTCGTCAGATTTCCCATCATCCCGTCATCTCAACGGTGGTCGAGGAGATGCACTACCAAGAAGCGGACTTTGGCGACCTGCATACTTACAATGGCGAGGGCAGGTTTGGAGCGATGATGACCCTCGTTGTCGACTTCATTCTACACTCCAACCGCCGCAGCTGTGAGTACGTGGCTAGATATGATCTTCAACGGGCAAAGTTTATGGCAAGGGACTTGTGTCTCCCTCTGAAGCGCGTGGACTACATCCCATGTCTGAAGAGTCGCGACTTTCCCGAGATCGAGGACCAGATCAAATCTGTGTTGGCCCACTATGCAGACATGGCTCTATTGCAGCGACCCCAACGCCTCTTTGATGCCTTTTCTGATGCCTTACTGCGTCTAGTGAGCCTCCGTCGCGTCATACTTGCCGAAGAGACTTCTGGAGGTATTGCTCTCAACTGCGCGCACACCGATCAAGCGTTGCAGCCCCTCCGGTCATCCCTTCCCATCGAGAACTCGGCTATTCGGGCGAGATTTCAGCGCTATCAGACTGCTTGGCCATCGCATGGATTTTTGGGAGTCTGGCGAGCTCTTGCGAATGAGGACTCAAATCCTAGCATCCGACACCTCGAGATTCGCCGAGATGGAGACCTGTTCGACAAACGAGGGGCATCCTTCGATGGAATAGCTCGTCTGGATGATGCAGCGACGAATGGCTTCCGCAATCTGACAAGTCTGAACCTGTGTCTGGAAGTCAATATTCCTGGCGTAACAGGTTCCGCTCCCTCACCAGACATGCTGGCGCGTTCCCTCGCCAGAGCATCGAAACTGGAACGCTTGGAAATCAGCCTCACGACGGTCGTCGGGACGAAAATGCCGTTGAGCTATCTGCTCCCTACCGAGCCGTTTCCTCGACTTCATACCGTTGTTCTTGAGAAGGTTCATTTCTCGACCTCGGAGATATGCCAGTGGCTATTCGTTCAACCGAAGTTGAAGAGTCTTGCACTCAGAGATACGACTTTTGACGGGCATTGGAAAGATCTGGCGCAGATGTGGTCAGAACGCTCGGATTTTGTTCTTGAGTCAGTCGAGGTGACGAGGCCGTGGGACTTGGATAACCTTGAGTTCGGGGCGGCTGACGGCGTGACTATGGTGCCGGCGCGTGTGTCGAATGATGATCTGCTTGGTTACATCAATCATGGTGGCGACAATCCTTTTGAGCTCCGACACTGGAGACCATTTGATGGAGCTCTTGGACATGACAGAAACATGGACGAAATGGCCGACAATGTCTCAGAGTACTCTGACATGTCCGAATGGCTCCCAGCTGACCATCCAAGTCCAACCGAAGACCCCGATGGACCAGAATTCGACGAAGACTATGATTTTGACGCAGAGGAGGACAGCGATGTCGAGATGGAGGATGAGGGCAGTTTGTGAAGAGACCGGTGTCCAATCGACGAGGTCACGCAGCTAGAGCAGGAGCTAGGTTCTCTCAATGCAATCTCCCATTCAATCATAACCAAACAGAAGCAAAGATCGTAGCTGGTGAAGAGTTCTTGTTTTGCTTCTGGACGTAGCCTCGCGCTCTCTGATTGGCCAATTTATCAGGCTGACCTCCGACGAGGCTGGACCTCGGTTTGACGCCGAATCCCGGCTTCCTTCTTCCACGAAACAACATCATTCTGGTCTTGAGTCGCGATCACCACCAGGCATCAAACCAGACTCGTCCTCCGCACCAGGCGGGAACGCATTGATGGACAGATCTCTTGCGACCTTGCTCAGGTCGCTGCACACCTCCGAGCATCCAGACGAGGCTCTCCGGTTCGTAAGGGACATTCTTTGACCGACAATTGCTAATCGCCGCAGTCTCCTCCCAATAGCGACAAACGTCCTATCCAGGCTGTCGAATCCTCTCAATGTGACTCTGTTGACCTCACATCTTCTCTCGACCGACCTCCTGTACTCGAGACCCACCGAACTTCCCCGCTGTCGACAAATCTTTTCCGTCTTCTACACGGCCGCCCTGCGCGTAATCGAGGACAAACAGAGCGAGGCCCACGAACAGACGCGAAGCCACCTGACGGTCTCGGAGTGGGTAAAGGCGGTGATCCATGGAGCAGATGAACATTCACCGCGATGGAGACACACACTGTTAATCGGGGGATTGCTCCTCGCATTTCAATCCAAGAATTTCGAAGAATTGTCGGGCGACTTGCGGAACAAGCTCCAGGCTGCGCTGGTGCTCGCGACCAATCTGGCTTTGCAACAGAAACAGTCGGAACCAAATTGCGAGCTGGCCGTGGTGTTTGTGCTGAACCATGCCTTCCCCTTGCTCTCTGGTGCTCATCGGGCTCAGTTACATTATGACCTACTCCTCCCCGTGCTGGTCGATGCCACGTTCTTTTCTCCCGAGGGTCTCGAACATGGGTACTGGCTGGGAGTCATCGATAACGACGTGCGATCATCTCCAGGTCAGAAATTCAACTGGTCGACGCAGTCCCCCTCCTTCCGCAAAGTCAATGAGATCAAGTCGAGATCTTTAATATCGGCCCTTAGTCCTCTATCACGCCTGATCGCACACAGCATTGAACACGTACAGGACAGTACATTGGTGATCTCCAGCACCAGCAGAATAGCCGAGTTCGCTCGCAATCTGGCGACCTCGTGGAGGCAGAACAAGTTGTCCGAGATTGATTCCAGAGAAGATGCTCAATATCTGGATCAGGAGACTGTCAGCAAAAGCTTTCCGCTCCTTTTGCAACTGCTGCGCGAGACGATGTTTGCCGTCATCATTACCCTCCGATCTGTGCTGGGCAGACTCCTCTGCGACCGCGTTCTCTCGTCCGACACAAATGCCCCTGGGTTAGCTGTCCAGAGTTTGCACGTTCTCAGAGATACTTATTTCATTGCGCATCGATTTGGACTGGCATCTTCGTCGCCCTACGTCTTCATCAACTTGACAGCTATCGACGTCCTCAGCCAATATCAGCGCCGGTCAGAGGCTTTTATGGAGTCGATCCGACCGGTTGAGCTGGGCCGCATTCCTGCTCATCCTCTGGACAGGATATATGATCTGTTCTTCCTCAATATCGCCGAACACTTTACCCTGGTTCTCTCGCCACGAGTCAACCAAGACCTTCTATTCCAAGCCGCCGCCCCCTATGTCGATCCCAGAGGAGATGCTCGGCTGGGCGAGATGTTCGAGGCCGCTCACAGTCTGATGTTG
Organism: Exophiala alcalophila; assembly: GCA_001599775.1. Lineage (NCBI taxonomy): Eukaryota > Fungi > Ascomycota > Eurotiomycetes > Chaetothyriales > Herpotrichiellaceae > Exophiala > Exophiala alcalophila. Next base: position 6,415,182 of record BCHY01000001.1, read on the forward strand.
GCTGTTCTTGCTGCCCCGCAGAACGCCGACGTTGCAACGAGGAACGTCCCATTCTACGTTGAAACTCTCTTGCAAAGCTTTCCGAAGCCCCTGACGGCTCGACAGTTCAGATTGGCAATCAGATCTGTCGTCCAACTGGCGGCGCCTCCCTCTGCGATCGCAGTGTCCCTCCCACTGATGCAAGCCGTTATCCTAGATCTGCTACGAGAAAGAATGGAGCATGCCTCAGAAGATCTTCTACCACCCGAAGATCTGGCCGCACAGCACAATCCCCCTCTGTTGTCGGAGAAGACAGTCTTCCTCCTTTCGATCATTGACTGCTTGCATTTCTTGCCAGTGCCCTTGTTGGAGGAATGGCTGCCGTTGACTGCCGAGCTTCTTCACAGGGTTGGAAACCAGAGCCAAAAGCGGCAGTGCCAACAACGGTTATGGGATACTCTCAGCAACGGTGAGATGGATGTTGATCGTGCTGCGGCCTGCGTGACGTGGTGGACTTCCCGAGGTGGCCGTGAGCATGTCATGTTCGGCGAGAACCCTGAGGACCAAGAATACACAATGAGCGGTGCTTTGCCGAGCCATTCAAAGCTCTGATTGACTCACGAAGGGTAGCAAACATCCATGTTCTTTCATACCCTGCCCTGTGGGAAATGTTTGAGAGACTCGTGGACAAAACAGCCCAAGGATACCAAAACAAAGAATGTTGGATCTTGCATGAGATGTTTGGGGGCAACTATTCACAAAGCACCTCCGCTTGGTTGCAAAAGATATAACCGGCTGCCAGGCTATCTTCACACCATCTCACTAGTTGCTCTCAACAAACTTTTGCCTCCAGAATCCAGAGTTCTTCGTGACTCTCCTCCACAAGACCAGACTGTGACCTCATCATGGCGAGCCTCCGGCGTACCAAGAACTTTTCAACCGATCCTCAGACTCCCATCTTCTTGTACAACATTCTCAAGCAACTCGATCTTAGATCGATTGACTGGAGCAAGGTCGCGAGTACTCTCGGAATATCCAATGGCCACGCCGCTCGAATGCGATACAGTCGAATGAAGACACAGTTTGAGGGAGGTCCACAACCCAAGACACCGAAACCTAAGAAGGATACGGAAAAGGAAAAGGTCGGCGAGAAGAACTCCACGAAGGAGAAAGCCAGGAACAAGAGACCTCTTGAGGAGAACCAAACCGGACCACTTGTCAGTCAGCAGGACGCTTTTCAACACGCAAATCAGCAAGGCGACGACTCCAAGAGAATCAAGCTCGAACCCCACACATACAACAGTGCTTGGGTTCATCCGATGATGAATCCAGTTGGGCAATATGCGAGTCCTTTCTGGAGTCAACCGATGATCAAACTTGAACCTATGCCGTCTGACACATCCACACCATCGTCGTCGAATCAAGTCAGTTCAGGACCTGATTCGTCCCCAGCGACGAATACTCCGCTCATCAAGCAGGAACCAGGCACCGTGGAATGTGAAAATGACAAGGCGGACATGTATGTGGTTCGCGTGAAGGAGGAACCTGGGACAAATTTGTCGGACAACCCACCGGCAGACTCAACCAGCTGTGCCAGCTCTGTTACCGATAGCTATCCGAATGCCACACCCCGGAGCCTGGAGGAAATCCCACGATCGTCAATCACGCCGTTTGGAGTCACGCCCGCATATTCAATGTCTCACTCTGCTGCAGTTCCTGCATACCCTCCATTCCACTGCTTGAGCAACTCTCACCTGGGGTTTTCTTGGTTCACGCCAGACATCAACCCGAGCTCAACAGCTTTCTCGTTCAATGGTACCGATAGAAATCTGACCCTGAACCCATTTGCCAGTTCATATGAAGACATGCTCTCTATGCCTCTCTACAATCGCTTCGCTCAGCCATCTGATCAACATCCGGGACTTCTTCCGATGCGACAAGAACATGGAGCTGATTTTGGCATGGCGCCGCTTTCAACCGCGACCCCGACGAACTTGTGCGGCAACGTTGAAGGTGGTGCTGGAGGTGCCAACCTCTCCCGCAACAGCTCCAGCATCAGTGGTACGGCCAGCGCAAGTGAACCCTCCACGCGTGCATTCACTGTGTCTGAGGCAGAGTCCGCATCTGAGAATGAGGGCGAGGTCTCGATGGCGCGGAGGAACACGAGCATTCTTGGGGTTGGGTCTGGAATCAAGACAGAGCCTGTGGAACTTTGAGACGTGTGATATTGCAGCATCGTGGCTGTCAGCGTGGGGTGATGACGAGAGGACAGGACAGTTTGTATTTGGATATGAAGAGCGTTGAAAGATTGAGTGGACGGTCAATGCGATATCGGAGCGTCCTGTGGTAGACTGAGCTGAGTACCCCGTAGTAGCCTTTAGCTAGCATGACCACTTTCTCTCGATTTCCACATTTCCAGCACAATGCCTTTTTCTTCAATTAGGACTTCGGCCTCGCCGCCATGGCTGGCCCGTACGATGTGCCGTTATTTGCGAGTGATGCTTTGCCGTATCCTGTCCGGCCGCCGAGACGCAGAATGCGGGGAAACACGTGATTGGTTGAACTTCAACCTCAACATTGGTCGTTTGAGCTTTTTGCCACTTCCATACCACCGCCATGCCATCGAGAACGTGAGTGGCTTGTGTGTGATCGCGACAGTTGATTCTCCAGAGCCATGTTCTCGTCTCTCACCTCGTTTTCTGTCCCGAAATTTGGCTTCGGGAGGTCATCCACCTCCGGGGCCATCTCAATTCCCAGCGTCGACGTCCACGACGTGGAAATCTCGACGGACAAGAGAGGCCGTCGTCTCAAGCATCTGCTGAAGCTGAACCATGCAACCTTCTCGATTTTATATAACCGGCTACGATTCCACAACCATACGCCTCATGTATGGATTTCTACCAGAAACCACTCCCTGGTCCCGATCAGCTGACCATTTTGTAGCTTTTAGGATCCGCCTACCTCCTCGGCGGCAGCGCGGATCATCTCAACGCGGTCTACGACGATGCCGCAGCCAACGAAGGCCACGATCACTGGGTCGACTCGCCATCCGAGATCGCTCTGCATGACTATCGGGATTTCCTGGGCAAACGCGAGTACCAGCGAGCGTTTGTGGATTTTTTCGAGGACCAGCTCGTCCTCTTGGGATATGACTGGAAGACGGTCGCGGCCAAGTTCCTGTTGGAGCGTGGTCCGAAGAAGTCGGACAATGCGGAGCCCATGTTCAATTGCCTCACCGGAGGCCTGGGTCATCCGCTCATCCATCTGGGATATGCTTATGAGTTAAACAGCCGAGAAGTCGCCATGGAGGCGCTAGGGTTGGCAGCGACTTGCTACGACCCGAAGCTAGCCAAGCTGTTAGAGTCGGCTCCCATGTCTCAGGGTTCCACAGCCAACCCGTTGACCTATTCGACGAACAACATCTTCGAGGTATTCGCTCGCATCAACGGTGACAAGCGTCTGGATTCGGCGTTCAAGGAACACGGCGGAGACAATCTTTCCCGGCTCCTCGGTGACCCGGCGCTTACCTCCATTCTCCTTGAACACTGGTCGGCATGGAAGATTGTCGATCCAACTCAAGACTTCCGCCAGTCTCAGGCTCTCGCGTCCGCCCTGTTGATTGCCAGCGGGTCTAGCGTGGGTGGCCATGGCTATGACTTCTTCCTCGTCCACCTACTTACAACATCGCACGCGGTGCGGATTTTGATACCCTTCCTCGACGCAGAGCACCACCTGCCTCTCGTACGAGAATGGCTTTTGATTGCATTGGCCATCTACATATGCCAGCTGCGACCGGTGATTAAACAGCAATACATTACCGATTTTGATCCCAAAGACCGAGACTGGGATTTCGTCGTCACGACGGCTCTGGAGGGGAAGCACAGGTTCGACGCACACTTTGTCAAGGCCTGTCGGGCCATGAGGGAGGCTGAGCGAGTCTGGGGCGATGAAGATGGCGAGAGGTATTATCTCAAGGCGGCCGTGAAATTTGCCAGCGAATTTAATGGATGGGGAGGGTTTGGTGCCGAGGACGCCGAGGCTGAGAGCGAGCTTCAGGCGGCGCGAAGCGGATCTGCTTGAGGAGGGGGCATTCCCACACACAGTTAATGAGTTGGATGATATTGATGTTTTGATATTTGAATCATTTTCTCCTGCCAGCTAGCTGCCTCTCACGTGTGACTGGCGATGGATGATGAGTGACGGGGAATCTCGGAATGTTGGTGGAGGATGGGAATTTGAGGTGCTGACATAAGAAATACCATGTTTTGCCAATGGGGATCTCGCACCCGAGGGACTAGCATTGATGGGCCCCGCTGTGGCGCCAAGTCCCAGATCTGGCGCCCAGTTTTCCAGCATGCAGGTTTCCAGCAGTGGCAGCTTGTTGGCACTGGCAGGAGGCGTTCGCCGCGTTTCGTCACCCTGCAGATGGCTGCCATCTTCGTGTCCAAAGGGCCAAGGGGTGGCTTGCTTGCGTCATGCTGGAGGTATGTACCATGCAGATCGATGCGCCAGCATGACTGCCAGGGGCCTTAACGATGTACGAGTACTAGTAGAAGTGGCAGCTCAAGTACTCCCCCGGGCAGTCACCCGGGCAGGAGGAGTACTAGTACTCCGAGCACTCGTACGAGGGCGCTGGGTGTCCTTCACTGAGACTGTACATGGAGTCCAGAAGGAAACAAAAAGCCAAGCTGGTACCTTAGGTAGGCTCTGGACAGTGGACACTGCGACAGTTGCCAGAGAGGTGTGAACTTTGAAGTTCTGCGTGGGTGAGGTCACTGAGGTCACAGGTGTTGACCAGGCCCACTGCGGTTCGGGGACAGTGGTGACTCGAGTCGTGAGTCGTACTAACTCGTGACCCGGGACTCGGGCCACCGATCTTCAAGGCTCATCAACAAGCTCGCTTCTTATGCCGCAGGTGGCAGCCCACCCAGCGCCCACTGCCCAATATTAATCGAGGTGCCCGTGGCATTGGGTTCGCCGGGCTGCAGTCTAGCGGGGTGCCGGCGTGCGCCTTCCCCCCGACTGCCTGGCCATTATTGACCAGCCCACCACTGGCAGTGTTTGGTCTGGCCTCTCACGGCCACCCCTCCCTCTCTTTCTTTTCGCTCGCGCACTCACCTTCTCAGTCGGATCCCTCCCAAGGAAGCTGGCACGGAACTAACACCAGCTCCCACGCCCACTCCTCCCTGTGCCCGCGGGACAGACACTTCAATCTTGAATCATACTACACACCTCTCTCTCCATTCCTTCTTCATCCTCCCTACACGTACCAAAGGACCCTGTACGTACCAGTACCGCATCGCCGGACGGTTCCCATCCTGTGGACAAGCCCCATCCATGAACGAGAAACGACGCCTCATATTCATCCTTTCCTACACGCGCGGTCCGCCTTTGCTTGACCAGGTCCAGCGCATCTCTATCCCTGCGCGATTCCTTTAGAGTATCGTTGCTGCGGCATTCCTATCCGGTTGACGAACCCCTCGCTGTCTCGCCAGCAAGTCTCCTCTTCTTCGAACACACTCTCCGGTCCCTCAAGTCCGAGTCATCTGCCTTTCGACGCCCTTCCATCGTGCTACCAGGAGCCGATGCTCCATTGCAAATTCTGCGAATCAATTGATGGTGTTGATTTTGCAACCGTCGGGAAAATAGACGAGGGAAACAGGGCACACAATACATCCGGCGACAAGACAATGCGATTCTTTTGAATACTTCATCTATGTCAAGCCCGTTGATCTAGTCGTGGGAGTTTTGTTCTCCACGACATTCAGCTTGACTCCGACCCTGTCCCTGGCCACCTGAGCCAACTCCTTAAGCATGTCAAGACCGTCATCGCGTCACGAGTCGACACCAGATGCAAGCAACGACTCGGCCACTCAAGCGGAGCTTTCCCAGAGCCATGTTTCCAGGCCGCGCAGTCAGAAAGGGCCCCCAACATGGATTCCAATTGGGCCCATTCAAACGACATTGAGCATGTTCACCGGGAAGTCAGATGGTGCTATATCGCCTACAATCACCACAAGGCTCGATGATTCGAGTGCGACTCTCAGTCCGACCTCGATTGATCGCGTCTTTCCCGTCCGCTCCGCCGTCTCGATCGACCCTGTCGCAACCCCGATGCCACGCACCGAGTCTGGCGCCGGTTTTCCCGGTCTGACGCCGGGTGCTGGGGCGAGATCGTCAATCCGTACAGGACCCCCAATGCACGCCAAAACACCGTCGACCGGGCTAGCGTCGGAGGCGTCCGACACCGCCTCCGCTCGAACGTCCGATAGAATCCGATCTGGTTCGGGTTCCCGTGCAGCTTTCACTCTGGATCATCAGTTCCTGGCAGCTATGGTTGGGGATACCACCTCCGTGAAGTCGGAAGCGTCGAGCATAGCCGGAGGTGTACCTCTTTCATCGCACCAGGAGTCCGGATTGGTCACGGCACGTTTCAAACATGTTGTGACCGATGAGGGCCATGCCGTCATCACCGGCAGAGACGGAGAAACCTTGCAACGGTGCGAAGATGAACCTATTCACATCCCGGGGGCAGTTCAAAGTTTTGGGCTCCTTATTGCTCTGAGGGAAGAAGCAGAAAAACTGGTGGTTCGGGTGGCAAGTGAGAATTCTGCGCAAATCATCGGCTACACGCCTCAACAGCTCTTCAGACTGGATTCGTTCCTCGACATTCTCAGCGAAGAGCAGGCCGAGAACATGCTCGATCACCTCGATTTTGTCCGCGACGAGGGTTCTGAAGATGTCGCTGCCAATGGTCCGGATGTTTTCATGATATCCATCAAGCCTCCCCAAGCTCGAACGCGGAAACTATGGTGTGCGATACATCTATCGGAATCCGATCCTAGTCAGATCATTTGCGAATTCGAGATCGAGGACGACCAAATCAATCCCTTGGTGCCACGGGATGACATGACTCCCGACATCCCTGAAGACACTTTGGGCAGTATGCCTACCGCTGAGGAGCTGATGGACAGCACGATAAACATGAGCAGACCTCTTCGCGTCTTACGGAGCGCCCGGAAGAAAAAAACTGAAGCCGCTGCCATGGAGGTCTTTAACATCATGTCACAGGTCCAGGAGCAACTTTCCAAAGCGCCCACACTCCCCATATTTCTGAAGGTCCTCATTGGCATTGTCAAGGAGCTGACCGGCTTTCACCGTGTCATGGTCTACCAATTCGACGCCGCTTGGAACGGAAGAGTCGTTGCCGAACTCGTGGACCCCAGGGCAACGAGAGATCTCTACAAAGGCCTGAACTTTCCCGCATCCGACATCCCCAGACAGGCGAGAGATCTTTACAAGATCAACAAAGTCCGCCTTCTCTACGATCGCGATCAAGAAACTTCTCGGCTGGTATGTCGATCTGTCGAGGATCTTGAGAAGCCCGTGGACATGACACATGCGAATCTGCGTGCCATGTCTCCCATCCACCTGAAGTACCTGGCGAACATGGCCGTGCGGTCGTCAATGTCAATCTCTATCAATGCTTTCAACGAACTTTGGGGGTTGATCTCCTGTCATACCTACGGTCCCACGGGTATGAGGGTATCATTTCCCATTCGCAAAATGTGCCGGTTGGTTGGCGACACCGCCTCGCGAAACGTCGAGCGCCTTTCCTATGCTTCGAGATTACAAGCTCGCAAGTTGATCAACACCTCATCAACCGCCAGCAATCCCTCTGGATATATCGTCGCGTCGTCGGATGATCTATTAAAGTTGTTCGACGCAGACGTCGGTGCACTGTCCATCCGAGACGAAACAAAAGTCCTTGGCAAGCCCAGAGGCCACCTTCATGAAGTCCTGGCAATGGTGGAGTATCTGCGAATGAGAAAGATGGGTTCGGTGTTCTGCACCCAGGACATCAACGGTGATTTTCCTGACCTGCGCTACGAACCTGGCTGGAAATACTTGGCCGGCGTCCTCTATGTACCTCTGTCAAACAAGGGTAATGACTTTATCGTCTTCTTCCGCAAAGGAGTCCTACAAGAGGTCAAGTGGGCCGGCAACCCCTATGAAAAATTCATCAAAGAGGGAACCGAGGGCTATCTCGAACCACGAAAAAGCTTCAAGGTCTGGAGCGAGACGATTGTTGGACGCTGCCGAGATTGGACGGATGAGGAGATAGAGACAGCGTCGGTCCTATGTCTGGTCTACGGCAAGTTCATCGAGGTCTGGCGGCAGAAGGAAGCCGCCCTCCAAAGCAGCCAACTGACCCGCCTTCTGTTGGCCAACTCTGCACACGAAGTTCGCACTCCGTTGAACGCCATCATCAACTACCTGGAGATCGCTCTCGAAGGCCAATTGGACCATGATACTCGGGAGAATCTGGCTAAGTCCCATTCTGCTTCCAAGTCCTTGGTCTACGTGATCAATGATCTCCTCGACCTTACCAAAACCGAGGGCGGTCAGAACTTGGTCAAACGCGAGTCCTTTGATCTTTTGCAGACTCTAAAAGATGCCACCGACCCTTTCATTGGAGACGCGAAGAGGAAAAACCTCCAGTACGACGTATCGATCAAAGAGGGACTTCCGCAACTCGTCCTCGGTGACCACCGGCGAGTCCGACAGATTGTTTCCAACCTCATCGCCAACGCAATACAGCACACTAACCAGGGCAGAGTTGGAGTGGAAGTGTCATTATCGCCCACAGGGTCATCTGACGGCAAAACTGAGATTGAAATCATCGTCGAAGATTCGGGAGTAGGCATGTCCGAAGCAAAAGTCGACGCTCTGTTTAGAGAACTCGAAGAAGTCTCGTACGAAGAAGATCTGGGAGACATTGAGTTGATTGCAACCAACCACGTCACACCGGATTCTGGAGACGAGAATGCAGCCCTGGGCCTGGGTCTCGCAGTCGTGGCTCGCACCATTCGAAACATGAACGGCCAGCTACGCTTGAAGACGGAGGAAGGCATAGGTTCGCGATTCATCATTTCTCTGAGCTTCGATCTTGACAGCCCAGGGCCTCGCCAGCCTGAACTCCAGCCTCCGCAATCGACACCAACCTCGCGGCCCCACACAGCCCCGTCGTCTTCGAGCCACGCAGCCGGTGAAGTTACCTTGGTGTACAAAAATCCCCAACGGTCATCGGAGCGTATCCCCATGGCGAGGAAGCACAGCGCGGACAGCATGAACAGTCTGAACAGTCTGAACAGTCTGAACAGCCTGAGAAGCGACACAAGTCAGAAGAGCGACGCAGATAGACTTATTGATGCTATCAAAGAGCCGTTCCGGTTGTTCGAGGAAAAGAGTAACACCATAGATGCCGTCGCCAAAGGGTCCCGCTCTACAACCTCTTCCATTGAACAATCAACTACGCCGTCCAAGTCAAGGAGTCTGCCAACGTCTACGGACTTGAAGTCGGCGTTCCATCGGACACCTGGGACCGAAAGAGTCCAAGGTTCCGGAACGCCCCTCCGGCCTGTCAGAATTCCAGAAGATCAAACGGACCAGCCAAAAGAGCCAAAAACAGGTGCCAAAGTCCTCTTCGAAGAGCCTGACTCGATAAGCACCCGATCTGACACCACCGAAGTTGGTGGGCCTCATTCCTCTGAAAATTTTGTGGTGCTGGTCGCCGAAGATGACCCAATCAACAGTAAAATTATGAAGAAGCGACTGGAAAAGCTCGGGCATTCTGTTTATATGACTGTGAACGGGGAGGAATGCTCCTCAGCTCATGGCGATCAGCCTGCTATTTTCGACGCCGTTTTGATGGATCTTCAAATGCCGATAGTGGATGGCTTTACTTCCACCAAGATGATAAGATCGTTTGAGAAAGTGCGCAGAAAGACTTCCTTGTCCAGCAGAGCTGCACACAACGGGAGAATCCCCATCTTTGCCGTCTCTGCTTCCCTGGTCGAGGGGGAGCGCGACAAATACATCGAAACCGGGTTTGATGGTTGGATATTGAAACCGGTGGATTTTAAGAGAGTCGACTTATTACTCAAGGGCATTGTTGATAAGGACGCCAGAAACAGCTGTCTGTATGAGCCGGGGAAATGGGAGAGAGGAGGATGGTTTGCTTCTCAGGAAGAGCAAAGAGATGCCTCTCCTGTGAAAACAAAACCTAGCCAGCAACGGCCGACCTTTCATACAGATCAACTTGCGGACAGATCTCCATCGAACGCAATTGCGGTACTGGCGGACGAGACGTGACGGATGATGAATGAAGCATATGACGATCGATATCAAGCGAAGGGATTCTGGGATGGGTCAGGTTCGGGCTTTCAGGGGTTTGACCAAAAGATCGAGAACCGACTGTTTGACGTGTTAATGGAGATTCATGGTGGTTATTATATCCGTGTCTGCTGTACCGAAAAGACGGATGAGAGAGGACCGAACAAGCGGAATTCGGATTGAAAGCCGTACAAGCCGGCTGACGATTATATACTTGTATTCATACCCAACTTCTACAGCATTACTCTTTGATACAGTTTGGTCTTCCTTGTGACGTTAAGTGGTGACGCTGCTCACTTTGACACACGGAACAGGTTCGACTCCTCAATCTCCCTCCACAGCTTCAACCCATCCGAGTCGTTGGTGTACTCGTACCACAAGAACATACGCAGCCGCCGCCTCATGTCCGTCCACGTGTGAATGTCGAGCCGGCGTGTCAATTCGTCCAACCTCGTGCGGTACCATTGGCGATCGGACGATGACCCGACGGCTGCGATCGCTCCCATCACCGTCGCCCAGAGGATTAGGTCGAGTGACTCTGTGGAGTTGTTGTTCGTCAATGAGGACGGGAGCTGCGACAGTTCTGTCCTGATTTCGCGCGCAAGGCGGTGGAAGGGTGCCGCAACTGCCGGGAGCGGGAATACCACGAGGAGACTGTATATGACGGTCCCGAGACGCGAGAGTCTGAGCAGGGGGTGCTCTTCCGCGTCGCCTGTTGGAATGGGCGTGAGAAGCATAAGGCTGTGCTGGACAAAATTCCTCTCGTCGGCCAGGTAGCCCAGTTTCTGTGCTTCGGGTCGTCCTCGCACGGAATCGTCGACGGCAAAGGTGTATTGGATGATCCAACGGAGCACGACCAGGAGTTGTGAAACCTCATCGGCGCTCAGCGTTTCGGGGAGGATTCGAAATCCTTTGCCCAGGCCGACGAGGGGATGGTTCTTCCTGGATGCCGCGTTCAATGGGCCGATCACGTCGGTGTGCATTTGCATGTATGGCAGCATTGGTCTCGTGAGGTTTTGACAGGCCATGATGATGTCTCCGCTTCATGGTCCAGTCAGTGGTGATACCGGCGCAAGTTCAGGGGGGATTTTCTTACAATGATATCGCTTGCGCCAATCCAGGCAGTTTGATCTTGGAGAGACCTCCGCGAAGGGTCAACATCTTGGCCAGCCCTTGAAGGTGTACATTGACGGTTCGTAGGCGGCCGCCGTAGATATGGAGCAATTGTAATGTGGTCAGCGGCCCCTGGGATGGCGCTTGAACAGGCGGGTCGCCACGAGGCTCCCCGTGATAGGAGAGGGCGTAGACGGAGAGAATGTTCTCGTCCTGGCAGCAGCTGACTGTGTCCAGGAATTTCTGATGCACGCCTCGAATGGTTTCGGAGTAACATTGTACTTGTTCTGGGGATTCTGTGGCCGCCGACGAAATAAAGATGCGGTTTCGGGTGAGTTGACAGAACAGCGAGGCGTGAAAGAGGCTTCGATCCCGAAAAGTGATTCGAAGCCATTCCTGCGCCAGGGGGCTGATGGATTGGCCTTTCTCCGGTGGGAACATCAGGGAGAGAAAACTGTTGACTGTGCATACCACATGTCTCAGCGACGGTCACCTCTGAGTGAGCAAGACAACTCAAACTCACCTTGGTCGAGGACCGGGCTGACAAACTCCTTTGGCAATTCACAGGGATATGTTTCAAAGGGGTCATGGTGTCCAGAGACCACCAGGCTGGACAAGCTGAAGTCTGGAAGAATTATGACCGCGTTGCTGCTGCTGGTCTGATCATTATGCTCTTCCTCCTCCTCTGTCTTGGGCGTCGACCGCTCGCTGTCGGTCGAGGACGACTCGCAGGTCTGGCGGCTCAGGGTTCGCCTTGACGGCCGGGCATCGCTGCGGTTCGTCGAGCGCCGTCTCACGGCCGGGCGACCTGGGCTCGTGGATGAGGGCTCGGGAGATGAAGCCTTCTTGGCCCGTCGCCAGTGGTAATTCGACGCGTTGGACCGGACGAGGACCTTGTTCTGAGACCGTTCAGAGTCCGAGGTCGGGTTGGCGTTGACAAACTGGAATGTCTTGACAGCAGCAGGTCTGCCAGGTCGCGCCGCTGCGATTCCGCCGCCACTCTCATCCGGCCGAATGGTCACGGCTTTCGCCCGCTGCATGTCCTGCTATCCGCAGCAGACATAATCTTCCACAGGGTTTGACTCCCGGCGGAAGGAAACGGCGGTTGCGATGGCGATGTCTTGATGCCCGCGGGATGAGGTTGGGTGAGGGGTGGTTGATCTGTGCAGGCAAAACAGGTTCGAGAAGTGGTCACAGGGCCTCGGCGTTGAATAGGCCATCCTGTCTGAGGTGCTGAAGTGCTCAATGGTTCGGTTAACTGCCGAGAAAGGAGGACGAGCAATTGAGCAGGGTTGGACGGTAGAAGTGCATGGTGGAGGCTCTTCCGGGGGAAGTTGATGTGGGGGAGATGGGGCAAGGCTGTAGTCACAAAGTACAGTGTATTTACGTTCATGATAGCGGAGAAAGACGATAAAACGCAAGTCATTTCAATTTGTTTGTTTCTCCCTGTATCGACTGGGGACTGGGCCCCTGAAAACCAATACTGGCTGATATTGATCGGAGAATGCTATCTTAACCATTTAGATCCAAAATTCATCTTCTATAAAGTCACAAGCGACCCGATGTCAGATTTTGTGCACTTTGGATGCTGATTTGGCGGATAAACTCGGGCTGTGAAATCACGTCGGTCTGAGACCTGAAGACCGGTGAGTTTGGGGAATAAATATTACTGGATTTCCCCCTAAATTTTTCACCAGATCGAATTGTGAGATTATTCACTCAACTTGTCCGCAAAGGACTTATGATGGCCAGGCAGGAAGAGTTCACTCAGGAAAGAAGAAATTTTGTTGGTCCAATTAAAGGAGTGGTATTGTGGACTAATTATCTATGCTGATGTGATGGCTGTGATGATTCTCAACGGCCCTTTGTAAATGCAACGCTAAGCTGAATACCAATGCCACGCGATGCTATGCAACAATCAGAAAATTCAAAATCCCAAATGCTCTTTTATCGCTATGCAAATCTCAAATTCATCGCCTAGAAGGCAGCAGATGGCACAGCCATGGTGATGGGCCAGCCAGCGATCTCAGTGGTGATGGTCTTGCAGTTGTGGCACTCAACGGGGCGGTAGTAGAAAGCCGGGTTCCACTTGGGAGCAGCAGTCACAGTGACAGTGACGGTAGCAGTGGGAGAGCAGACAGGAGGCGCCGGGGGAGCGGTGGTGGTGGGGATGGGGATCCAGGACCAAGGCTTGGGAGATTGGGTGGTAGTTGGGGCCGGGGCAGGAGTGGTAGTGGTCGTAGTCGTGGTCGTCGTGGTGGTAGTAGTGGGCTTGGGGTGGTGCGACTTGGTGCTGGTGGCAGTGGTGGTCGTGGTAGGGCCAACGCATTTGCCGTTCAGAGCAGTGCCGAAGCCGCACCAGAATTCGGTGGTGGTCGAAGTGGTGCTCGTCGAGGTAGCAGTGGTGGTCGTGGTAGGGCCGACGCATTTGCCGTTCAGAGCAGTGCCATATCCGCACCAGAAGGTGCTGGTGGAAGAGGTGCTCGTCGAGGTCGAGGTCGGAGGCGGGTTGCATTTGCCATCAAGAGCGGTGCCGAAGCCACACCAGAAAGTGCTGGTGGCAGAGGTCGACGTCGAGGTTGAAGTCGGGGGAGGGTTGCACTTCCCGTCGAGCGCGGTGCCAAATCCACACCAGAAGGTGCTGGAGGAGGTGGGAGTCGCGGTGGTGGTAGGAGGCGGGTTGCATTTGCCATTCAGCGCAGTACCGAAGCCGCACCAGTATTCGGTGGTGGTCGAAGAAGTGGTGCTGGTGGTGCTGGGAGGAGGATTGCATTTGCCATCGAGCGCGGTGCCGAATCCACAGTAGAACTCGGTGGTGGACGAGGAAGTGGTCGGGGGGTTGCAGCTACCGTCGAGGGCGGTGCCGAATCCGCAGTAAAGGGAAGAGGTGGTGGTCGTCGTCACCGGCGCGGCGGCGGTGGTCACACCAGCAGCAGTGGTGGTCGCAGCGTCGGCCGTCGTCGTCAGAACGGCACCGGTATAAGGGAGCGCAAAGGCGCCCGAGGCAAGAGCCGCAACAATGATGGAGACGGAAGAATGCATTTTGACTGGTTGGTGGATTATTGGAAAGAAAGATAGATAGATGGTGATTGGTTAGATTGGTGGTGTGTGGAACGATTGGAAGACTGAGTGTAGCGAATGTTGTGATGGAACGATTGTGGTAATGAAACGAATGAGACAAAAGAAAACGATTGGAGCGATTGCAATGGTTGTTGTGGTTGTTGTGTTGTTTGATGAGGAATAGAACATCTCTGAAGCACCGAAGCACTCACCTTCTTATACAGATGTGTCTGCTGTGCCATTCAACACAGCCGCAGGCATTTGGATACGGGCGTTGATGTCACGCAAGGCATGGTGGTATTGAGCAGATGGTGGAGGGAGCAGCAGCTGTAACCGTGGCCAAAGCTAAAGCCATAGTTAGAAACGAGCCGTTGTCCATGAGGCCCGGGCGACGGGTGAGTGACATAGTAGAGTACGAGGTACGTACTCGCACACGGAGAGAGCGGAGGAGTCAGGAGAGCTGGAGAGAAGAGAAGAGCGATGCGAGAGAAGGTGGCTGGGAGGTTGAGAGTTTGCGGGCACTGGCGCCGCCAAGACCTGAGCTCATTTCACTACCTGGGGGATGGCCAATAACAGTCCCAGATACTCAGTCCGCTAAACCCAGAACAGTCGGTCCAGGCGGAGACCCGGAAAAGCTGTTGTTCCGATTCTATTTTCACCGCCTTTCTAAGTTGCGGCTGCTGCCGATGCGACCTGCCAACTGGCCAGTCACAGTGGCGGACTTGGAGTCGCATCGTGAGCTTGGCGAGGCTGTCACTTCCACTGCTACCACCTACGTCGTCTGGTCCGCAGTCTCCCTCATTCATTGCTTCTTCAATACCTCGCGAGCTCTGTGGAGTGCCGCCATATCAGGCTGCAAGGCTGGATAGACGGCAACGGCTGTGGCGTACCGATTCTATTTTTTCCCTCCTCCCGCAACGCAAAGGCCACCGCGAGGGACTTCTGATCCGACCGCTGCTCGCGTGGCGTCTCCAGAGGGACGGTCCTGGAGTGTCTCATCTGATATCGCGCTGGTGGCAGCCTTGCCCCTTCACGGGCAACAGCGCGAGCAAGGCTGTCTCAGAACTATTCGTGGATGTGGCATGATTGACTGCAAACGTTCTCCCGGAGAGCCAGCTCACGTGATGTCCTTGACTGCCACCCGGGCACAATATGCTCACGAGCTGTGTGCT
Source organism: Exophiala alcalophila (assembly GCA_001599775.1). Classification (NCBI taxonomy): domain Eukaryota; kingdom Fungi; phylum Ascomycota; class Eurotiomycetes; order Chaetothyriales; family Herpotrichiellaceae; genus Exophiala; species Exophiala alcalophila. The sequence goes on from BCHY01000001.1 coordinate 6,430,682, forward strand.
CGCACAAATGATGATAATGTGACCTTCACTCAGACAGGGCTGAGACATCAGCTGCTGGTTCTCTTTAATCCTTGCTCGGCAGTCTCGATCAATGGCACGACGTTCTTCTCTCGCAGGACAGGGAGCAAGCTGAGAAATGCCTCGCGCGCCTTGCCCTTTTCGCCATTCTCGAGCAGCAGGTCAGCTCGGCTTATTTGCGCCGAGAGCAGTGCCGCCGTGCAAATGTCATCTCGATCCTCGGGCTGAACGATATCGGCGGTCGCAATGGCTTGGTCGGCCCATTTCAGCGCCGCTCTTCGGCCGGCAGCCAGCGACTCCTTGGTAGCGGGCTTCCCGTTGACAATGGCGTTGGGCTTCTTCAATGCCATGGACATGGTCGCTGCAATGTTGCTGAGCACCTGAACTTCCCTGCAAGACCGGGTTCCATTGCAAGCTGCCCTCAGAGGGGCCAGGGTCAACATGTACACCTGCACTGCATTTTCCTCCTCTCCGGAAGTGGCATACAGGTCTCCCATCTGAGACAGCATTGCAGCAATCTCGTCAGAAGACAACCCGGCTCCATTGCCTTCTGTCAAAGCGTCGAGCGGTCTGTTCTTTGACTCCTTCACCACAAGCCCAACTGCATCAGACAGTGTTTGTTTAGCCAGGGTTGAGTCCTGCACGTAGTCACTCTCGTACTGGGAAGACATCTTGATCTTGAGCTTGACGATGCCTTTGATCAATTCGCTCCGGAATTCGGCTGCGGCGATCTCTGTCTCCGAGGGAGGCTGGTTCTTGACCACCACACGTAGCTCGTCCATCTCGGCTAACTTCTGCTCAAAATCTTTGACAATCCCGTCAAGAATCTCAATAGAGGCTTTGACATGGCCAAACTCCTCCAACATCTGCGAAAACCGCACTCGAATCCCGATTGATTCTCTGCCGAACGGATCCATTCCCTCCTCATCTGCTTTTTCGATCGCCTGCATGAAATACTGTGAGGCAATTTCCGGGTCGGGTGAAATGTGTGTATAGTGCAACGCCAGTCGCAGACGTTCTTCAACCGCAGGAGGAAACGCCGATGATCCAGCCTTATCCCGTCGATATTCGTTGTATGCCATCACCGTGAGCATTATCACCGAGGCCGTAGATCCGAAGAGCAACAGCGGAAAGAGGATAGGATGCTGAACTCGAGCGTCGATGACCATCTGTTCCAGCCGATTGGGAGGTCGAATGTACGTCTTCGCGCCTCTCGTCTGCATTTGCATTGGATTTCGCATTCTCGGTCGAGCTCGTGGTGCGCTTCGAAGGCCATGAGTGAAGGTGCGCAGGCTGGCAGGGTTCGAAGCTCTGAGGCTGCGAATGACCCGTGGCGCAAACGAGCCAGCGTCCATGATGACGGAGCCAGCGAGGAAGACAATGGAGCTGGTTGAGGGGGTCAGAGACGATGAGTGTTGGTTTGATTGGGATATTTTTGGTGAGGCAGATCTTGCTTGACCAAACACGAAACATTATTATTGCATTTACCCCAGATCGCGCTTCGACGTCATATGCATCGCGTGTCGTATCTAAACCCCCATCCTCGCCAGGCAGCACACCCCTCAAAGACAGCTCCTCTGTTATGCCACAATGTGCGGAAGATATGCATTGGGCATCGTATGTCGTCCCCTCTAGTGGTATCAAGACTGAACTAATGCAAACAGCGTGCCTCCTTTGCTCGATACCAACTCCAAGAACAGGGTATGCCTGTAGACGAAGCTCCCGAAGACGACGAAGCCCGTGAAACCTACAATTTCCCACCAGGCGCGTTTGGCCTTGTTTATCGAGCAGATGTTCCGGACTCAGGTGTACGAGATGCTCACGATGCCGAGGCCAGTCACGATGACGCCGGCGACGAAGAGGGAGAAGGACAGGAGCAGCCTGAATCCAGCGGGCCCAAAACATACAAGTACCAGATAAAGGCCATGAAATGGGGATTGATTCCATTCTGGACCAAACGTTCCCCCGACTACGGCTCCATGTTGCGGACTATCAACTGTCGCGACGATTCTCTGCTGGAAAATCGAGGCATGTGGAATACGATGAAGCAAAGAAAGCGCTGCATTGTGATAGCCCAAGGCTTTTACGAATGGTTGAAAAAGGGCCCCGGTGGCAAGGAAAAAATCCCCCATTTTGTCAAGAGAAAGGACGGGAATTTGATGTGTTTCGCCGGGCTGTGGGACTGCGTGAAATATGAGGATGCTGATGAGAAGCTTTACACCTACACAGTCATTACCACCGACTCAAACAAGCAGCTGAACTTCCTGCATGATCGAATGCCAGTGATTTTCGATCCGAACACGGAAGAGATGAAAATGTGGTTGGATCCCACGAGGAATACATGGTCGAAAGACCTCCAATCCATTCTCAAGCCCTACCGAGGAGAGCTGGAATGCTATCCGGTCGACACCGCTGTTGGGAAAGTGGGCAACAACTCACCGAGCTTCATCGTCCCCGTCGACAGTAAAGAGAACAAAAAGAACATTGCCAACTTTTTCGGCAATGCAATGAAGCAAAAGGACAAGCCTACGAAGATCGAGCACGAGCCGGAAGAAGACAGACCTACCGTTGATCAGGAAGACGGCGAGAATAATGCACCACTTCCTGCTTCTAGAAGCCCTCGAGGATCAAAACGACCGCATGACGACCTGCCAGACGGCAGTCCTACGGCCAAAGCCGCCAAATTCTCCTCCAGCCCAGGGAACAACAAGTCGTCTCCCTCAAAGTCTGGCGGTGGAAAAAAGGCGAGGAGTGCAACAAGCAATAAGGACATGACGCTGAAATCCAGCCCCTCGAAGAAGATCGAGCCAGGAACACAACGAATCACGAATTTCTTCACCAAGTGATGCAGGATTGTGCTACCTCGATGTCTACGTGGGCAGTTCCTGTCCACACTCGACCTCAATCCACTTTCCTCCGCAATCTTTTCGGAGGAGTCGCAAATACCGCGCCACCGACTGTGCCGTTCCGCGGATTTCAGCAAATCGTTCTCGTTCCTTGTTGTAGCGATACACCTTGCGCTCATTCTCCACGTTCCAGGACGGCCCATCCGGTTCTACGGGATCACTCCCGAGAGATGGAGGGACAGGATTCCAGCCCACTTCGAGTACAAGTCTCTGGACGCCTCGCCATCCCCCGTTCCATTCCGCGCCCAGTCTTTCCAGAGAGGTCGAGCCAGGCGACGACGGCGACGACGGTGTCCATTGCAACGCCGCAAACCAGTCACCACAGCCAGTGAGGTCTAACCATTCCAAGCAATACAATGACCTGCTCAGCGTCCGCAGGATTCCCGCGGCCTCTCTCCAGTCATTGTCAAAGGCCGTATACATGTCGGAGCCACCGTACACGATAGGCCTTGAACCAGGAGATTGGACTACTGCTCTCGTGGACGCAGCATATGGTGTGAATGTAGGTTGGGGCCAATATGCCAGGGAAAGAGAGGTCAGAGTGCTGAGTTCCGTTGCCAGAGAAAGCAGAGAAGCCCACGACGCGGCTTTGATATTGGCTGGAGACACAGCAAGTGAGAGATGCTTCAGATTCCTGAATGCGCGCACACTTTTGGGTGCTACGGGGATCGTTGGGGTCGTCCACTCGTCCCTGTCGCTGTCCGTGTCCCAGCTGTCGGGCGTGGCGGACGATGAAGCCTCCAGCTGAGACGGGCTGGCCATCGGTGGTTGCCGCACTACCAGGTCTCGTTCAAGCTGTTTGAATGTAGTCCATGTTCCTAACCCATTGCTCAAGTCAAGCCGACGCACTTCCTCGCGCTCCTCGGGGTCCGCTTCGTGGAGGAATAGCATCCGGAGCGGATTGATGGGCCCTTCACTGTACACGGCAATGTAACTCAACAGCGTCTCCTTTAGCTTTGTGGGTAGGATACCCATATAGTCCACATCGTTGTTCGCGTGCCATTCCCAGTTGCTAGCCATCTTCTTCAAAACGAGGTGTTGTAGAGACGTGGGTGGCGGAAACGCGCCCTCGGGGAGATTGCTCGTGCGGATTTGGATGCGCCGACAATCATCGTCACCGCTCGCCGTCGACCTCACCACCGCGGGGGCATGGATGCTGTCAACGAGCCAGCTTCTGGGCGGCGGCGGACCTGGGATTCGTCGCGACCGGCTGGGCCCAGCAGATCTCGAACCGATCCGTGGCGCAGGAGGAGGCGGCTGAGGGATGTCGAGCACCGCTCTCAGCGAAGGAGGTACGGATGCCGCATTGTTTGTCGCTGGCGGCGACCGGGGCTCGTTTCTTATCTGGAGACGACGGGATTCGCGGATGAGGTCGTTGACAGAGCGCTGGGCTGGCTCATTGTTGGAGCCTGCGGCGGAGTGCGATGGAGATAGCGTATGCGGGGTGCTGGATTGCGGTTTCGTGAGAAGCGCTCGTTGCTGGTGCTTCTTGGGCATGTATATGTAGAGGGGAAGTCGGGCTGATGGAGGAGGGCAGGCAGAGAAAGAAGAAAGAAGATGATAAAGAAGAGTTGCAATGTCTGGTGCGGAGAGGTTGGAGTCATAGATAAACGATATATAACACTGTGACGCCCTGATCTGCCCGATTCGCACTTCCGCTAGTATTCGGTACACACTTCTTGCGCCGCACTTCCTATTAAATCGAATGCTCCTCAACTCCCATGTGCCTAACCTGATTCCCTGGCCAGATGCACATTCAAAGCTCCAAAAAGCTGTACCGTAGGAGTTCCCATGGGGATCTGTCTGAGCACATTTGTGCCGTCTCTTCAGGCGCACCATTGTATCACACCAGTCCTCGCCGCGCGTTCATGCCCATGAGCTGAGCGCTCGAGGATCCAGGAGCACTTCCTTGTAGAAGCGCACTGATGCCCATTCCCGCAAGGCCGAGCTTGATCTCTGCGTATTTGAGCGATTGCTTTCGCAGAATTTGTGTGACCTGCTAGCCAGAGAAGCGTCGGCCTCATTCATAACGGACATTTCGAGACCAGGGAAGGGCTCGTCGTTCAATCAAAATCAGTTAACCGGTGGTGTTTAGAAACCGGGCGGGTTCACACGTTGGCTGACTCTCGTCCACTTGGGCAATTCTAGAAATGTCTGTCAGCAGCAGCGAGACGAAAGGCGGTCTCGGGGAACGTACTGTGAATGCCCTTGCGGTATTTCTTCTCTTTGCGATCGAAAATTGTGTACTTGTCTTTCGGGAGCATCTCCTCTTCACGGGGCATCTCTTCGTACCACCGATCCACAGCCTTCGCCGTCAATCCACCGTTCCTTTGCAGTGCCGTGCTGATCGTGTCTACCACCTTGTCGACCATCCTCAACCGCTTGCGTTGACGCGCTTTCTGCATGGAGGAGAGTCGCCATGGGATTTTCCTGCGGCCGAGATTAGATCGAGACGGGGGGAGGGCAATGGGGACAGGCCGAGCCAACATACCATAGCAGACCTCCTGCTAGAGGAGCCGTGGGTCTGAACATGGTGAACCCGGGACGAGCTTGAGAGACGACGCTGTTGCTGTTGATGGATGGACAAACAGGAGTGTAACTAATCGATGCGCGGGCAGCTTCGTTTTTGCTGCCGTCGGTTCGGAGAATTATTGTGCCGCAACGAAAAAAAAGAGCGAGAGCACCTCCTGCAACTTTCTAACCAGAGTGCAAACAACAACCTCTCTCCACGCAACCAACCACTGGAAAATCCCATGACCACGGCCATGATACCCTGATTGATGAAGATGCCAGGTCGCAGTTTCTTGCGGACCTGGCTCTCTCGCAGGGTTCAATGGAAATCATCCTCGACGTCGACAGCCTCAATGCTCCCTCTCCGTGACGAGCGCAACCTCCGTCCCAACTCCGAGACTCCCAGTCTACTTTGGCGATCGGCCTCCTACCAGACGTTCCTCGCTGTCGCGGCTTTCTCGCGCCTGTTTCTCTATGGCCTCAACAAAACCGAGGTCCATGGCCTCCCGCGGTTCCTCGAGCTGTTGAAGTCCCGGTCAGACTACAAGACGCGTCGGAAAGGTCTGGTGACGGTCTCAAACCACATCTCGGTCATGGACGAGCCTCTCTTATGGGGAGTCCTCCCTCTCTCTTTTACCGCGTTCCATGGCTACATGAATCACCGGTGGAGCTTTGGCAGTCATGACATCTGTTTCAAAAATACTTTCCTCTCCCACTTCTTCACCCTGGGCCAAGTCCTGCCTACCCATCGCGGCGCGCATTCGCCCTTTGCCGGCCCATTCCAGGCCACTATGACGGAGGGTGTGAGGCTTTTGTCCAAGATCTCTGCGCAGAAGCAATCCTTCTGCCCGTTCAACGACCCTGCGCTGCATCCGTCGTCGCACGAATTGAGCTGGCCGCGCGACTGCGTCGACCCCTTCTCCGATCTCGTTCCTGCGCCGGCCTACCCTTCGCAACCAGGGGACGAGCGGTGGTATCATGCGCCCTCGCGCTACGCCAGCAATTCATACAGCTGGGTTCACATTTTCCCCGAAGGTATGATCCACCAAGCCAAGGACCAAACGATGCGATACTTCAAATGGGGCGTGGCGCGCTTGATTCTCGAGCCTCCCGAATGTCCCGATGTGGTGCCGATGTTCATCGAAGGCTTTGACCAAGTGATGCACGAGAGCCGGACGTGGCCGCGATTCTTGCCACGTATAGGCAAAAGAATCAGCGTCACGTTTGGCCACGAGTTGGACGTCGAGGCCGTCTTTGGAGACCTGCGAAAACGGTGGCGAGATCTCGCCGATCGCCACGCGCGAGAGGCAGGCCTTCCCGAGTCGGACGAAGTGACCCTGGGAGTCGTGCCGGAGATACTTGGTAACTCTCCTGAGGCGATTGAGTTACGGATCGAGTGCACGAATCGCATCAGAAAGGCAGTCCTCGACGTACGTCGTTCCCGTGGTCTCCCAGATGAAGATCCAAAGTCTGGCCTGGTCGAGACATACCTCCGGGAAGGTCCTAAACGCGAAGGCCTGATGGATGACGGTACCTGGGTCAAGGACACCTAGACGAAGAGGAATCTCATTGTAAATAGACGGAAAGAGATCCTCAGTACTAGGTCAAGGGCACTTAGAAACGAAAAGAAATCACCATTGTAGAATAGAGGGAAAAGAGATCCTCGGGATTTTATCTAGAACTGTCGGTTTTATGCTGTCCAATGCTTCGATCGGAGGACCGACCAAAAGAATCTACCTACGTGGGTATCTGCCTTTAATGGCCAAAAAGAAACGAGCGCCATCGCTATCATCTTCATCCTTCCCTGTCTCCGGAAACGTCGTCGACCCTCGTTAGAAATACAAGTCTTTTCCGCCTAGTGAAACGCAAGAAGCCCGATCCGGAAAAAGTAGCCAACCGAGGCCATTCTAATGTCCAAAAGTGAATCATGCCTCTACCGCAACCTCCTGTGAAGCCGTCATGGCAGTAGGATCTTCGCCTGGGCTTGTTTCGGCCCAAGAACCCCAGAGCCCTCGTTTCGCTCGGATGCGCAACGGCAGGCCGATCGACTTGTCGTTTTGTTCAACTTTGATAGCGTCCTTGGTGGCGAGCACAAGAACCTCGAAGAACATTTTGGTGGCATCTTCTTTGCTGGTCCTGGTTTCCGGTACGAGGTCCTGAAGGAGAACGGATTTCTTCGCTGGTGACGAGGGATGCGCTCCGCCAGCGTCGCCCAACCGATCCCGCAGGAGGTGGACAGCGTGTTTCGTACCCAGAGAAACAGGCCCACTGTCTGCAGGGTGGAGAATAGGCATCGTCGTATCGTCGAAGGTGTCTTCGCCGCCAAAGATGCCTTCGTCGTCTTCTCCAGGAACAATGTCCTCCAATGCCGGACCGCCCTCACTCATGAGAGGCTGAACACCATCATCTGCCGGAATCTCTGCAAGCTCGTCCATCTGCACGCCTTCGTCCTCATCTTCTGGACCGGTCAAACGAGGCGATTTTTCGCTGTGCTCATCTTCGCTCAGGCCGCCAATGCCACTGTCTCGTTTTCGCTTGAGCTGGCCGGATCTTGTGATGGTCTCGAACGATAGCAACCCTTGTAATTCGGGGGCCCAGTTCCTTGAGCGGCCATCATTCATGGCATTGAGGACGAAGTCACCATTCTTCTGCATGCTCATCAAGGTCAGAAGGAGAGGATCGCGTGGCAGAAATGACGGGGCTCGCAGGATCTTTGATCGATCTTCCGCCTGGGCTTTGATCTGTTTGTTATGGAGGGTGGTCTCGACATCGGGTGCCAGCGGCTTTTGTTTCCGACTTCTCTGGCGCTGCTCGACAACGGCTTCGGCCAATTCCGTCACATCCTCGGCATCTTGGTTCTGGAAGGTTTGATCGAGTTCACGAAGCACATCAGAGGCGGCTTCTGACAGGGGAGATTCAGCTCGAGATTCCTGGTCTGCGGCTTGCCGTAGCTGGAGAGTTTCGTCATCTCCAAAAGCAAAAGGTTCACCGTCGACGACTTCGGGCATATCGTTGTCTCCGAAGTCAGCCATCTCAGGTCCATCAATCATCGGCACGTCTTCACCCAGATCCAGATTCAACTGCTCGTCGTGGAGCAAATCCTCATTACCAAAGATCTCGTCGCGCGTCGCGTTTGGCGAAGGTGCATTCCTGCCCACGTTGACGCTGACTGTAGTGTCGTTGAAATCCAGTCCATTGGCGTCGCCGAAATCGAGGTTGAGATCATCGTCGTTGTACAAGGCTTCTTCTTCTTCCTCTTCGTGTAAGGACTGCGTTCCGCTCTGTTGGGGATTGAGAGAGCTGGTCCAGTCTTCGTCGAAGTCTTGTAACTGTGTGCCCATGATGGCTGGCGCCTGAGACATGGGGAATGCGAAATCCATATTTGAAAACAGATCGTCGATGGTGAGTAGCTCGGGAAGATTCAAGTCGACAGCAGTTGTGGCGTTTGCCGGCAAATCGTGATTGTTCGTCGATTTGAAGGTCTATGGACACTTGTTAGCTAGGCCGAGGGTATGGATCAAGGGAGCTCACCATCCGGATCTTAATGAGCGCGTCATTGCAATCATCGAGTAGATACCGCGCCTTGCGTCCGTAGATGCGCACCACGCCGAGCATTAGTTGACCGCTCAAGCGGAGCGCCATGGGCGCATGACCCTGGTCAACGATGGCTCCAACGCTGCTCTGAATGTCGGACTGTAGAATTTGCGATTTTGAGAGCTTTCGCTCGACGTTCGAGGCAAGCCAGACGCGAGCCAGAGGCCCGGTCTTGGCCAGGAGCTGCTCTGAGTAAAACATGGCGAGCGGAGAGAAAGTTGAGGCGCGCGCGATCGTCTAGGAGGACATGAGGACAGATGAGAGGAGAGTAAGGTCGTGCGCAGTGAGAGTTCGCAATTGGAACGCGTCGAGCAAGGGATGAATGTTCGAGTCAGTCGCGCAACGCGATGGTGAAGGTGAGGGCGGCGGCGGCGGCGAGATGGATCACAAGCGGCCGGATATGATGAGATGGAAGAGGTGTGGCATAACAGAGATAGATGCGATGGCGACGGCGACGACGATGGACGAAAAGGATGTGATGAGGGTGCGGGCTATCGAGAGGTGCGTATTATTATTGAGGGAGGTTGGAGGTTGGAAGTTGGAAGTTTGGGGCGGGAACCGAGCGCCGGGGGCGCGGGCAGCAATTATTGATTTGCCTTCAGGCTTCGAGCTTGTTGTGATGCGGGCCTACAATCTATGAGCGCGGGCATGCAGCCTGGCGGTGGCTGGTAATAAATGGTCCCAGGAGGTCAAGTCCCCAGGGGGCCCACCAGCAATCAGCAGACCAATGACCCGTCAAGTCAAAATGATCCCCAAATTGCTGTCTCGGCAAACCTCCCCTCGGCAGACCTTCTCTCGGTGAATTTCTCCCCGGCAGACTCAATCGAGCAGTGTGGCTGTGCACTGCATTGTGAGACTGCGATTCTCAAGCAACCAAGATTCGGGAAAGTCTGCACTGACAGCACACGACGGTACTAGTGAGCCACTCACTCCGTGTGTCTTCTGATTCCCCCGTCTTTTGCAAACATTATTGTGGTATTCTTTTCGGTCGTGCCTTGTTGAAGCCTCTGATTCTTCTCGCCAAACACCACTCTCAATCGAGAACTCGGTACCGTCGTCTACCCCTTTTCACAGCGCTTGGAGTTGGACAGATCACATCCTCACTGCGCATGCTCAACTGCTCTTCGGTCGATTCCCTACGAACCTGCGTGCGCAGATTGCCACTCTTTTCCGCCTTGCTTGGTCAGATGAGGATGGGCCGTCAGTTGAGATAGCTACCATGTGATCATGTCAACTTTATCCGTCCCTATTCTGCCCGTCTTCAACGCCGATTCTTCGGGCAACAGATCGAGGAGCCCAGCTCGTTACGTGTCGACTTCCTCCTCAATAACATCCTCCTACTCCCTCCTCACCCCCCAGCAGACGGCCGAGAGGTTACAAACGTCCGTTGCCAATGGGCTTCTGCAGAGTGAGGCGCACGCACGATTGGCCAAAGATGGGCCGAATGAGCTGCCCCATGAAGAGGAGGAGCCGCTGTGGTTGAGGTTTTTCAAACAATTTAAAGAGACGCTCATTCTTCTACTCCTGGGCTCGGCTGCGATCTCGCTGTTCATCGGGAACAGAGATGATGCCATCAGCATCGCCCTGGCCGTTACCATTGTCGTCACTGTGGGCTTCGTTCAGGAATACCGCTCCGAAAAGTCTCTGGAGGCTCTAAACCGTCTCGTGCCTCACTATGCACATGTTAGGCGATCAGGGTCGAGACCTCCCTCTCACATCAGAAGTCAACCGACAGAGAATGAGAACATTGAGATGGAACCATTGGTCAACGGCGATGCGAGTACCCCCAAGGAGAAGCATTCAAGTACGATTGCTGCCGACCGACTTGTTGTTGGCGACCTGGTCATCTTTTCGACTGGCGACCGAATTCCTGCTGATATCAGAATCACGCATTCCGCCGAGCTGACCATCGATGAATCGAATCTGACGGGCGAAAACGAACCCGTTTTGAAGCATTCTGCAGCTTTGGATGAAATCATGTCGCGATCCGACTATCACGGGACCCCGGAGCCATATAATGCTGCTGGCACAGTGGGTGCTGACATACGCCTTTGCGAGCAGCACAACATTGCATTTATGGGCACCCTGGTGAGATCGGGCCACGGAGAAGGCATTGTCATCGCAACAGGAGGAAGTACAGAGTTTGGGACCATTTCTTTGTCCTTGCAGGAAATCGAAGCTCCGCGGACGCCTCTCCAGCAGTCGATGGATCTTCTGGGAAAGCAGCTCAGCTACATGTCGTTCGTTGTCATTGGAATCATTATGGTGATTGGCCTGCTACAGGGCAAGCCGCCCTTAGACCTCTTCACGATCGGGGTGTCTCTGGCTGTCGCCGCCATCCCGGAAGGTCTCCCTATCATTGTCACCGTCACTCTTGCTCTTGGTGTTCTGCGGATGGCGAAACGAGGAGCCATCGTCCGCAAACTCCCGAGCGTTGAAACCCTGGGTTCGGTCAATGTCGTCTGCAGTGACAAGACCGGGACCCTGACCCTTAATCACATGACAGTGACAAAGATGTGGCATTTCGACGTTGGCCACGCCATTAACATCGATTCAAACGCACCACTTACGGCCGCCATGAAGAACATACTTCGAATCGGCAATATTGCCAACAACGGCCGCCTCTCTCATAACAATTCTGGAACTCCCGCAACTGCTGCCTCTGCCGCGGTGCTCTCCTCTACTAGAGACCGGTCAGCTACGAGCAACAAGAGCAGATGGCTTGGACAGCCCACCGACATTGCCATGCTTGATTTGCTGGACACCTACGGTGAAGATGATGTTCGCGAGAAAATCGGGCCTCGGACCAGCGAAACACCCTTCAGTTCCGAGCGCAAATGGATGGGAGTCGTCATTGGAAATGCTTTCGGAGAGGTCACCAACGGATACGGTGGCGGATCGGAGACGGCTTACATCAAAGGATCGCTGGAGCAAGTCCTGCAACGTTCTGATACATACCTGACCAAGGATGGCCAAGAGGTCATTCTCGATGAGAATCGCCGGAAAGAAGCGAATGCGGCCGCTACAGCCATGGCCGACGAAGGTCTACGAGTTATTGCTTTTGCGAGTTGTGTGCTCAAGAATAAACCCCGGCAGCCCAGCAGCCGAAGCTCCACACCTTCTCGAGGGGATAAGAAGCCTGCTGAGGTTGACACCGATATCTTCCAGGGTCTATGCTTCTCCGGGTTGGTCGGCATGAATGATCCGCCGCGGAAAGATGTTAATCGCTCCATCCGACGGTTGATGAACGGCGGCGTCAAAGTCATCATGATCACTGGCGACGCCGAGACCACCGCCGTGGCGATTGCCCGGAAATTGGGCATGCCCATCAACCCGGCCTCTTCAAGTTCAAGGTCAGTTCTGCGCGGAGACGAACTCGATCGCATGTCGGAGCAAGAACTGTCCGAGGCCATAGGCAAGACAAACATTTTTGCTCGTACCAGCCCCGATCATAAGCTGAAGATCATCCGCGCCCTACAAGCGCGGGGAGATGTGGTTGCCATGACCGGGGACGGTGTCAATGATGCGCCCGCGTTGAAAAAGGCCGATATTGGTGTTGCAATGGGCCTGCTCGGGACAGATGTGGCGAAAGAGGCGGCCGACATGATCCTGACAGATGACGACTTCTCCACCATTCTCCGGGCCATTGAACAAGGCAAGGGGATCTTTTTCAATATTCAAAACTTCATTACCTTCCAGCTCAGCACGAGCGTAGCTGCGTTGAGCTTGGTCCTGCTCAGCACGATGTTTGGTTTCAAGAATCCGCTTAATGCCATGCAGATTCTGTGGATCAGTGAGTGATGCCCTCCCTTTCATGATTGCAAGCTAATTTTCTCAGACATTCTGATGGATGGACCTCCGGCGCAATCACTCGGGGTCGAACCTGTCGATCCACGAGTGATGACACAGCCGCCGCGACCTCGCAATGCCAATGTTCTCACGCGCCGTCTCATCCGACGCGTGCTGACTTCCGCCTCCATCATCATGATGGGCACTTTGTACATTTACATCCGAGAGATGGTCGATGTGGACGACCCCTTGGCGGATCCGACCGTGACGGATTCGACCCCCCTCCGAACGCGTATGGTGACGAAGCGTGACACCACCATGACATTCACGACCTTTGTGCTGTTCGACATGTTCAACGCTCTCACGTGCCGATCCGAATCCAAATCTGTCTTGTTCGGCGAGATCAAGCTCTTTGGAAACAAAATGTTCAATTACGCCGTCGCCGGCAGTCTTGCCGGTCAGCTCTGTGTCATTTACCTCCCATTTTTGCAGCGGGTCTTCCAGACAGAGGCCATCGGTCTATGGGACATTTTGATGCTGGTGTGCATCACAAGCACCGTGTTCTGGGCCGACGAAGCGAGGAAATGGTTTGAGAAGGCGAGGGCCTCGGGACGTTTGCCGAGTGTTGGGTATTCGGCAAACGTATAGATGTATAGACATCACCTGCAGAAGAATGGCTGAGGGATCCCATGTATAGATTATACATTGGCGATGACCGGCCTTTTCGTTAACCATTTTCATGATTGATAAGTTGATCATGCCATAGCGTCTTGCGACGTACTCCGTGTAGGGATCGTTCATACATAACCCTATAGTATCGTACGTAATTGTGTCTGCCATATCCTAGTAGTCTGCGAGGTCGTTCTCCGTCGACCAAGACTGTCCATTTAGTGGGATCTGATTGGCGGGCCCATATCGAAGGCATCATTTATTCTCTTTGCAACTCCATTGGCAGTTTCTTTTCTGCTCGAGACAACAACCTGAAACAGTTTGGAAGAATTCTGCCCTCTACATCTAAGACACTGGCACAGTTTTCATCGTCAATCGGTTTTACGTACGAGTGTGATCGACGTATTGTTCCTGTAGCCGTTGCGGGTCGTTGTTCCGCCCTTTTGGGAGGACTTCGGAAGCCGAATTTCGGAATAATATTATCTCGAGTCATTACCAACACCACAACCACAACCACCGGTTTAAATCTCTACTACTCACCCTCCGCCATCACGGTTTCCGGTCACTCCCCGATTTCAAGCGCCTCGCCAGTCTCCAGTCGTCGCACGCCGATCTTAATTCGCGCGCCCCCCCCATCGAAGCAAACATGCGACCAGACGGGCCACGCGAGCCCTTCGCCGGGCCTGAGTCCGGCCCAGAGACGCCTTTCCCGATCAAGTTGCGCGGACCGGTCATCAAAGGCTTCGGGAGAGGGAGTAAAGAGGTGAGTTGAAGTTGTGCGCGCTCGGTGTCTGTTCTTTCCTGGTACGCCCTTGTCTTATTGCGAATCCATTTTGCCCTTATCTTGTGCCGGTTCAAGAGAGAGAGAGGAAAAATGGGGCGGGGAGAGAGGGAAAAATATGGTGCTTTTTGAGAGAAGGAAACGGCCGTTGCACTATGAACTTCGCCTGCGGGAGACGGTGCCGGTGTTCAACAGAGTGTCGGACAGCTCGTTGATTTGACATCGGAAGAAAGAGATTGTCGCTGTCCGGGCGCGGCCACTCGGCAGCGTCAGCGCTCTTTTTTGGCTTATCAGATCATAACATGTCGATTTCATCGCTCGCAGTGCCTCACTGACTGGCTTCTCAGCTCGGCATCCCTACGGCCAACATCCCGCCAGAGGGCCTGGACTCCTACCCATCGCTGGCCTCCGGAGTCTACTACGGATGGGTTGGACTCTCGCTCAAACCGTCTCCAGACACAGCTTCAGCCGCGATCGTCGTCTACCCGTCGGTGCTGAGCATCGGCTACAACCCCTTCTACAAGAACACAGTCCGCTCGGTCGAAATCCACATCCTTCACGACTTCGAGCACGATTTTTACGGCGCTGCGCTGAATCTTCTCATGCTCGGCTTCATCCGGCCCGAGTACGACTACGAGAGCCTCGACGCTCTGGTTGACGATATCAAGACCGACTGTGACGTCGCGAGACGAAGTCTGTCTCGGCACGGGTACGATTCCTTCAGAGATGATGCCTGGCTGAGGGATTTCCAGTGGATGGAGACCACAGATACGGAGAAAGTGGAAAGGACGGTGTTGATGAAAGAATGACGGGGCCGCCGCTGATCACAGATCGCGGGGATGGGACGCTTTAGATTAAATCATAGATGTCAGTCTGCCTGAGTTCTGACCAATTTGATCTA
The DNA here is from genome assembly GCA_001599775.1 of Exophiala alcalophila. Classification (NCBI taxonomy): domain Eukaryota; kingdom Fungi; phylum Ascomycota; class Eurotiomycetes; order Chaetothyriales; family Herpotrichiellaceae; genus Exophiala; species Exophiala alcalophila. The sequence goes on from BCHY01000001.1 coordinate 6,445,851, forward strand.
GATTTGACCCATGCAAGGTTCAGCACTCCAACAAGCTCGTAATTTTATGCCCTCGATCTGCCCAAGCTAGAGAGAACAAACACAAGGCTGCAAGGCCGTAAGGTCTGGTCGGATGAAACTCCACCGTCCCACCGCGTCGACGTCGATCTCGACCAGTACGCCGGAAATCTTCATTGAAACATGATCCAAAAGCTTTTTGAGCCTATATACAAGGCAAGAACTGTGCGGCCACTCGTTAGTATTGCGTATCTGCAAGTCCAGGCCGAAAAGGAGACTTACATTCATCACAATCAGCATGGGGATGTCAAACACGTCCCGCTTCACCGTCCAACAATATGTGCAATCCACTTTGCCGTCAGCAGAGCCCAGCTTCTGCATTCCCTTTTCACCGGAGATGCCGTCCCTCTTCATCTCGAGTTGACGGCGAGAGGTGGCGGGCTCTTGACGCCGTGGTTCTGAGTTGGCTCCCTGTTTGTTTTCTTCGTTTCGTGCGTCGGCCTCGGCATTGAGGTTCTGGGCGATCTCGTCGTCCTTGGTCCGATACTTGAGCAGCTTGCCCTTCCCCATCACACTGCCACGGCTATCTCCAAAGGCGAGTCTGGCAAAGTCCTCGTAGAACTGGACAACTGAGTCATCGTCGAGTAACTCCGCAAGGAATACCGGCTGTAGTCTCTTCTCGCCGTTCTCGTTCTCCACTGGACCCCGCTGGGTCGGAGTGTTGAACCCGGTCTGACGGGCAGTATTACTCCCGGATCCGCCAGCAGGTGTTAAACCCGTCTGTCCTCTGTTCACATTGAGATTCGGCGACCGGCCAAGCAGGACACTCTTTGTCCAGCCAGTGAGAATTTGAAACTCTTTACCCACCGCAGCAACTTCCCCGGTCCTCCTTGCCACAATCGTTGGAGTTCCGACACCTTCGATGAATCCCTCGTATTCCCACAAGGTCCTCTGGAAACACTTTTCCATAAAGATCAGATCTTCCCGGTTCAAGGTTTTGGTGGTGGCGATGAACGAAGGTCGAATGGACGCCAGCGATTTGGCAATCGTCAGCGTCTTGGACGGATGCGAGGCGAATCGTTTCTGCAAGTAGGCAATCAAGCTGTGGAAGCCCGCCGTGTACGGATGGGGGCTGGTGACGGTCGTATAGATTGAGGATGGATCCCGAGGCCGTTTGAGAGACTTCAAAGGCAATTGAGACTTTGCTTTCAGCTGGGGCGTCGAAATCTGAGGAGCCAAGATAGGGGGAGGTATGCGGTTATTCCGATTGTCCAAGGGGGCAGATGTTTGATTCATGACCCCGCCTTCCAAAGCAGAGCCTGGCACTTGAAGATTGGTCGTTGTCATGAGCGGCGAGTCTTCGAATTTGACCGTATTGTTTGGCGTTCCATTGGCGTCGGGCGATGTCCAGTGGGCGGCATTCGACTCGATCGCGAAGGCGTTGGGCGCCATATGACGACCCTGGCCATGGGGTCCATAAGGATCGGTACTGCCGTTGGACCAGTCGGACAACATAGCATCGCCGTAGATTTGTTGGCGCGCCGTCGGACTTTCGCTGAAGCTTCCGAACGTCATTCGATATGGCTGGGTGATGGAGCCCCGTTGAGTCGCCGTGTCACTGGGAGGAGTCTCTCCGGCATTCGTCGCCATGTGGCCCAACATTCCAAATTCGAGAGCACCATAGTGATTGCCAAAGTTCATACTGGCAATGTCAAAATTGAACATCGAGTCATCATACAGCGGCCCGGGCCAGTTGGGCGCACTCATATTGTTGGTGGTCGCCTGATCGCCGGCAACGACTGGACTCTGCAGGGGGACTTGCGCTCCAACGTTGCTGAAGGTAGTGCCCAGTGGGGACTGCTGAGTGTAGCTCGTTGAACTCATACTCCTCTCATGGAGCAACGGAGGGGGCATTTGTGACTGGGCCTGGTAGTTATTGAAGACCTGAGGCTGCTGGAGGAAAGGCTGCTGCGATGGTGAATCGCTTGCCATGGTTGAGCTTCTCTTCGGCGTGGGATGATTGTAGAGGGCCCCGCTCGCAACGCCCGGCATGAGGGCCTCGTTGGGAGCATCATGCAGGTATTTGGCCTTCTTCCTGACCCCATCCTGGCAGGCGTCTTGTAATCCTCGTTTGATGCATCTTTGGCACGGCCGTTCATCGCCTGGAGAGGTGTCAGTCATGAGGAGCGGCGAATGAGCATGACTACTTACCACAAGTCAAATGGGCACGTTGGCACGCGTAACATGCCCTCCGTGCCTTCTTCCTACGGGGGCGAGAAGGGTCTTTCGCATTGGTGGAAGCGGCTCCGTTCTGTTGCTTCTTGTTGTCGTCCTTGAGCTGTCGTTCGGCCATGTTCTCAGGGACGGCTTCGGTTCCACTGTCGTCGGGGGAGGCCGAACGAGAGTGGCCATCTTCGACATCTGAGGCTGTCATAGCGTTATAAGCAGACCATCAATGGGTGCCAGATCATGCAGGATGCAAGGGTGCCTCGCACAAGGACGCCAGCGGTGACACGGGATCCGAGAATGGTTTTGCCTGGTTGGGATCAGATGCACGATTCCGGCTCCCACGCAATTCCCCAAGCGAAGGGGCCTCCGCTGGCTTGCAGGCGCCAAATCTGCGCAAAGCGGGATCTGAGCCCCCTATAGGGACCAAACTCTTGGATCCTCCGGAGCGACTGAGCAGCCGCAGCCTGGAGGCCGTGTGGGAGAGAGACGCGTGCGCGGTGTATGACGGAGAGCAGCCGTCGCGTTGTCCAGCCCTGGAACGAACACAGCGGGCGCCGGGCGCAATGCAACCTGGTCAAGTCGGACGAAGGCACAACCAGTGTCGTGAGCTCGTTTCCTGCGCAGTCGGCTCTTGAGCGAGGAGGGGGCGCAGGTTGCACGGAGGAGGGGAACTTTTGGCCTGCGAAGCCGACACAGGGGATCAGAGTGCGCTCGACTCAAAAGTGACGAAGAGGAGGAGCAGGAGGTCGATCGTCATCAGGACCTGGCTGTTGTCGGGCGGTCTGATGAAAGGCGTTTCGCGATGAGAAGGTTGTGGGAGGAGGAGCAGGAGTAGGAGGAGGCTGTACTCAGTAGGCCTCGGATGCGGAGTTGCAGACCAGACAAGTCGCGGTCTGAGGGATGCGGATGGCAGAGCGGCCCAATGTGGCGCTTGTCATTCGAGAGGCAAAATTCGACGACGCGGTGCACACGAGCCTCAGCCTAGGGAGTATGATGGAATCCTGGGGCGCCGGGGGAGGTGGCGATGGGGGCGCGAAGGAGAGTTTGGCGGAGAGGAGGATGTAGATTTGTAGAAAAGAAGATGAGAATGCTTCAGACAAGACTTCGATTCAGTCACTTGGTATTGGTGCAATAATGGTAGGAGAGTGAGCAGCAATGAGCAATGAGCAGCCATCGAAGCTCGCCCGGCCTCTACGAGTCACCCGCCCAATAGATTTTATTAGCACATCAGCGGGGAAGAAACAATCCTAGATGCAGCAGAGTACGCAATAATCCTGGCCACTGACCAGTGACCACTCAGTTAAAAGCGCTCGTACGAGTAGGCTAGGCTGTACTCACAGTACCTAGGTACTGACTCTGGGGGGTCGGACCCGACGCACCAAGCCTGGGCCATGTACATGAACTCCGTCCGGCGTAGGCTATTCGGCTTTACCAGCTTTAAGTTAGGCGGTCTGCAGCCTGAGGAACCAGCAGGCTGGTGATTTGCTAGGCCTGTTGCTAGCGGGGTCTGGGCGGTGGTGGGCAGCACTGAGCAGAGAGGCTGCAGCCGGGCCACCCCTTCCCTTACTGTAGGCCCTACTCCTCTCACTCGTTAAGTCTTTTGGGTACCGAAGCAACCCCACAAACCCTCAAAAAGGATCTCACGCACCGGAACTGTCGGAGGAGGGGTAGAGACGTGAGATGCAAGCGACGACGTGGAGGCACATTCTCACCATTGCCTAGTAGGATCACAGCGCTCGCTAGCACCGAAGATGCCTTGGGAAATCTATGTCCAATTTTGCAGCTGTCTCCTACTACTGCCTGACAGGCTGCAGCTTGCAGACCTGGAGGCTGGCAGGATACGTCGGTCGCTTCTCTTCGGCCCTCGTCAAAAACCCCGCTGAAGGCTGACGTGCTTGTCAATTTGAAAGCCGCGAGGCTGCCCGGATTTACCCGACTGACTCGGGACACTTCGGCAGAGGCTCTCATGCCGAACCGAGCGAGTGATGATGATGAGAAACTCTACCACGGCGAAGGCCATGAGCAGGTTCGGGAGAGATCGCACAATCGAAACCAGCAGCGTTGCACGGCTATCCTGCATGCCTCACCGACACAACGACAGGCCTCAAGAGTCTCTCGCACGTGCTCCAACACGCACAGTATCAGGAAGGCTCTCACCGCACTCCCTTAGGTGCGACCCTCGCCTTGAGAAGAGACCTCGAGGCTGGATCATCCATGGGCGTGCACCAAGGTGGGATACACAAACGCCCTCGTCCGTCCCCATTGCCAACGGAACGGCATCTGACGCGCTGTCACCGACAAGATCTCGGGCTGTCTCCTCACAGAGAGATGTGCAGTGTGCGCTTAGCGATGCCTGAGACAGAGCTCATCTGCTGCCATTGGAAACCCATCCAAATGTCAGGAAGAGTCAAGGGGCTATCATCGGGATCAAATGCAGGCAGATCCGGATCCTAGTCAAGATGTGCCACGCCCTGGCTTCACCGACTGACAACAGGTGACAGTTACCTCAAGCTGAGAGGTCCGTGAATCGACTCTTCTGTCGCAAGCGCTTGCCATATATAAAGAAGATATATGGAAAAGGTGCCATGACCAGACAAAGACATGCGAGCAGGGTTGTGGCCCAATGGAAGTTGAGCTTGTTGTACATCTGCACCCCAAAGAGCGGGAATGCCCCGGCAAATGAACTCCGGGCAAAGGAATTCGCTGAAAGTGCGCTTGCTGCGTAAAGGGGGTACGCCTCCACGAGAAAGGTAAAGACCCCCGAGAAGACGAGAATGGTCCCGAACCCGAAAAACCCGCTTCCAATAAGGGGCACGATCCAATGGATCTGCGGATAGATGGTCCAGGCAAACCAAAACAGGCCGACGACGCAGAACCACCCTCCGAAGATGGAAGGGGGAAGCCGGTACTCTGGCTCCCCGATCTCTTCACCCGTCCTTATCTCGTGGTTGCGAAGTAATCGCCGGTGGTTCTTGTGCCAGATAGGGTCGGTTGCAATGGCGAGAAGCATGCCGATTAGGAGTCCGAGGAACGTGAGTCCGACTTGCCAGGTATTAAAGCCATATACGTCGGTGAAGACGAGATGGAAAGCTCCAAAGAATAGGTAGAGAATACCCAACACAATCGAGGAGAACAGGCAAAGGCTGAAGCACATGGGATCCATGAACAACAACATGAACGGACGATACAGAGATTTCACCACAGTCCAAAAAATGGATCGCTGGTGCATCTCAATGGGAGCCTTCCACCGCTCATCGCCCGTTTCCTTCCTCTTCTTCTGTGCCTTTTTCCTGAGCAACACCGGCATGTAGGTCTCGGGAATCACCAATGTGATGGTAATCAACATAATTCCCGACCAGATGAGGAGGACATAATACGACCATCGCCAGGACGTGTTATAGTTGATGAACCCGCCAATCACTGGACCGATCCCGGGTCCGATGAAAGGTGAAGCGGTATATATCATCATCGGTGCTTGCAGCCGGTCGCGCGTGAACATGTCCCCGACGGTGCCTCCGGCCACGGAGAGAAAGGCACTTCCTGACAGACCGTCGAGGAAACGGGCAACGAGCATCGTCTGGATGTTGGGCGCAGCCGCGCACGGGATGAGCCAGATGGTGAAGAAAATGTAGGCCAGGATATAGATCGGGCGGCGGCCATAGAACTCGGAGAGCGGACCCAGAACCATCGGCGCCGTCCCCAAGCCAAAGACGAACAGCGACAACCCAAGGGTGGCCTCGAAACGTGAAGTACCGAACTCGGCATTCATCTTTTCTGTTGCAGAATCAGGAGCCGTTTGGCGCGAGCTCTGGTGAACTTACCATATGTGATGGTGTATAACGATGAGGTGCATGTCACACACAGAGCTCCGAATGCCAGCGTGATCACGACCAGCCATTTTCTCGCCGTCTTCAGGTTTTTGGGGTTCATAGGATCGTCGGGGCCATCCCAACCAACTTCAAAGGCTTTTTCAGGAGAGCCCTCGATGTCCACGGGGGTCGTGTCCTCCGAGAGATCTTCTTGACTTTGTTGCACCTGTAGTATGGACGGCTGCTGTGCGGGTGGACTCAGAACCTGTCGCTTTTCCTCTGCGTCCGCCATCGCGGCGGGAGGTATAGGGGGCAAACGAGACAATCATGTGCCAAAACGATAAACCCGACAGAAGCGGCAACTCTTCACATCCATGTATTGAAGAGCTCGGGACCAAGCCTGGCACTGCAGACTGGAGATAGAGGAATGAAGAGGGAAAGGAAGCCAGCCATCTCAAGGAATCAGAGGAGGCAAAAAGGCGACGAGGGAGTGCGATATACTAGTACTAATAGTGCCGACTGCCCAGTATGGAGTACTTACCTCATCATGCTTTAGGTTAATAGGCACTTGATAGACTGCGTACCTATCTAGATAGTGTTGATTTCAAAGACGAGCGCGAAATCCCTACGCCTTCCGACCGACGACGGAAGTTTACGCGGCATGTGTGGTGGGAGTAATTCCGAGAGCGGGATTTCAATTGCACCGAGAACCCACCCCGGTGATGCCCCATCGCCACTAAAACTACCAAAGAGACGTGCATCTTTGCAAGAATCGAAGTAGAGCACGGTAGGGGAATCTGAATTCGTCGTGATCAAATCTGATGATGTATATTACACTCAATCAAACATTTCAACTTTAGGCATCCTCCCGAGGCCGCTCCCTTTGCTATGCGGAGCAGCATCGACATCTTCCAAAACGCCGCCAGCACTACGTTCCCTGACATGCCGTCGGAGCAAGTTGAGGATTTCGCTGTCTTTCCATCTCTGCGGCACTGGCCGGTACGCCGGTTTGAAGGTCCCTACAGTCTGAGCCCACTCTCCGCTTCGGGGTGCTCCTTGCCTCCATGCATCCGTTTTCTGGTCCGGTTCGGTCTTTTCAACGGCCCCCTCGGCCTGTTCGAGGGAGGTCGGACTATTCGCTGGTGACTGGGTCGCCCAATAGTAGATGTCCCAATCGTTCTCGTCCAAGAAGAAGTCGTATTGTTCTAGCTGCGCCTTGCTCATGGAGGACAGGTTCTCGGCCGCAAAGGTGGACAGGAGAAGATCCGACTCTAGTGTCCCTCGCTTCCTGCTTTGGTCTAGAAGAACCGGTCAGCATGAGGTATTCATCACGACAATCTTGACAATGCATGCAAAGCACAGCACCGGGGTATAGACGGACATAATAACCGCGCTCTCATGGTGGGGAGGTCTTCTCCAGTTCGACGCAGGGGCTCAACTCGGAATGAAATGCCCTCCAGTTCACCAACAGCAAAATCTGGTCGGCTTACTTTGGCAGGGTCTGCCGTTTGTGTCCCTCCCGTCATCCTCTCTGTGTTCTCTGGCACCCGGTCCTTGGGTACATAGTTGGGGTCGACCGAGCTGATCATGTCCGGAGGAGGCTTGTCCTTTCCCAGCGAGGGCATGTCATTGTTGAAGGTCGAATTGGTGTTTGTCATGTGTGGGTTGTTCGCCTTCTCTTTCTGGTTTTGGCGATGCTCTTCAGCATTGGGATGAACCCGCTCATTGAATCTTGACGAGGTCGAGGAGATGCAGCGTCGGGAAACGGGTGCGGAAACCCGGTAACTGGCAAGCCGCCGAGACAAGGCTCGAGTTGGGTTCATGATGACGATGAGGAGAAGTCTGGAAGGATGGGAGATAGTTGTGGGTGTGGGATAGGATGTTGATGAAGCGAGGATGAGAGGTGAGAGAAGAGAGGATCGGGCATTGACATCATTGACTGCTATTTTGCAGGGGCTTGGCTGATGTTCGCCTAGATGAGCACTCCTCGTATTGCTGCTTCGTGATATGTCGCTCTCACACTACTATTCATACTCTGGCGGAGTTCTACATCTGCCTATGCACATACATCATTCCGGCTCGTTCTTGGGAATGGGATTTCAAGTTGCCGTGCTGGGCATTCCAATTTTCTAGTTTTTTTCAGGCAAGCCTCCCAACGTAACACGTACCGGTCGATGATATAGGCCCATGAGTCTGGGCAAGATGCTATCTTGAGCAGCAATGAGACACCCTCACTCTTCACGGTAACACATGCGGGATACAGTAGAAAGGAATATCAAAATGGTCTTGTGAGAAGACCTCGGAGACGAAACTTGTCATGGTCAAAGCGGCGACACTCCCTACCATTCTAGGCTTAGCTGCCAAACCACTCTTGGCGGATTTTTGTTTGCACACAACTCCCCGAATGCCTTTGTCCTGCGCATCCAGAATCCGAAGAAGAAGCACGACCACGACCAGGACAACTTCTACACCCCTCTATTCCTTCGGCTCCTCAAACAATCATGGCTGAACAACTCATCCAACGTGGGACTCTCGAAGGTCACAGCGGCTGGGTCACCAGTCTCGCGACCAGCCTGGAGAAGTGAGTCGTCCAAATCTCAACCCGGCGCAAACTCGCTGCTAACAAAAAACCTCCCAGCCCCAATATGCTGCTCTCTGGCTCAAGAGACAAGTCCCTGATCATCTGGAACCTGACCCGCGATGAGTCTGCCTACGGCTACCCGAAGCGATCTCTCCACGGCCACTCGCACATCGTCTCCGACTGCGTTATCTCCTCCGACGGAGCCTATGCTCTTTCTTCCTCGTGGGACAAGACCCTTCGATTGTGGGAGTTGTCCACCGGCAACACCACTCGAACCTTTGTCGGCCACACCAACGATGTCCTGTCAGTGTCCTTCTCCGCCGACAACAGACAGATTGTGTCGGGCTCCCGAGACCGAACCATCAAGCTGTGGAACACCCTGGGAGACTGCAAGTTCACCATCACCGACAAGGGCCACACCGACTGGGTCTCCTGCGTTCGCTTTTCCCCCAACCCTCAGAACCCCGTCATTGTGAGCGCCGGCTGGGACAAGCTTGTCAAGGTAAGAGAGACACCTTTCTCCCAGCACTTGCCCATGATGCTTGACGCATAAAAAAGTATTTGCTACTTCAGAGCCTTCGGGCCATGAGAAAACCATTCACCAGCGGACTGAGGCAATATCTGCCCACTCTTTTTACATGTCGCTCCGAAAACAAAGATCCTATTGGACTGACACAAATTCTTCAGGTCTGGGAACTGGCCTCTTGCCGCATCCAAACCGACCACATTGGTCACACCGGATACATCAACACTGTCACCATCTCCCCCGACGGCTCCCTGTGCGCATCCGGCGGCAAGGACGGCACCACCATGCTGTGGGATCTCAACGAGTCCAAGCATCTCTACTCCCTCCAGGCCGGTGACGAGATCCACGCCCTTGTTTTCTCCCCCAACCGCTACTGGCTTTGCGCTGCCACCACCTCCTCCATCACCATCTTCGATCTCGAGAAGAAGAGCAAGGTTGATGAGCTCAAGCCTGAATACGTCGAGAAGGGCAAGAAGTCGCAAGAGCCATACTGTGTCAGCTTGGCCTGGAGCGCCGATGGCCAGACCCTGTTCTCTGGCTACACCGACAACAAGATCCGCGCCTGGGGTGTTATGTCCCGTGCATAGATAGAGCGTGTGGAGTGAGTGGGCTGCGGTGAGAGGAAGGAGTACTGGCTGTGCGACAGTCTGGGAAAGGACACAAAAAAAGCAAAAAAGGGTCTCCTGGCAACGATAGTTGCTTGTTAAGTTGCCACTACCAGTTACCTTGTTTAAGCCATACCCGTCAAGAGGGTCGGGAGCCGGCGCATTTGAGGTGTGCTTTGCCCTAGAGGATGGCAATGGCACGAGAAATGATCAATACCATCTTCAAAACTGTTCCTGTTCTGCTCATGTTTCCTTGACCATGTTCCGGGCTCTGATCCGCTCCTCGGGCTTCAGTTTGTCGGCCACTTCGCCCCCGGAATCCAGCAATTCCTCCCATTCCTCTTCATCCATGTTCATAATCATGCAAATCTGGCTGCATCTCAGGAATGCCTCGCGAAGACTGTACTTTTGTCCCTTGACCACCACCTTGATGATCTCGTTGATGTCGTGTTCCAAACGGGCTGCACCCACGTCGTTGACTCGTCCGTGGTACGTCCACAGCCGTTTCTCCACCATCTTGCTCAAGTAGGTCACAACGATGGCCAGCAGTTGGTCAAAGGTGCGCTCCGTCATGATTCTTCCGATCGGCTTCGTCAGCGCATCCCATCCAAGCTGGAACCGCATGCGCACTTCGTCCGACTGGCCGTCCGATTCGCCGTCGCCGTCCATTTCCTGAGAGAGATCCTGCAGTTGTTCTCTCGTGAGCTGGTAGTCCGTATCGCGGAAGGCGTCCATCAGGATGGGCCGCAGGCGTGGTTTCATAACGTTGTGGAAAACCACGTTGATCCCGTCCGAGATCAGTTCCGTCGTTTTCTCCGAGAAGACCGTCGAGAAGGATTTGAGCGTCGTGGAGACCCCTTCCGCTTCACCAGCCCCGGGGTAGAGATCCGTCAGGGGTCGATGAGGGGACCCGGCAGTGGGCTCAAGTCGTGCCCGAACAATTTGATCGATATAGTCCTTGGCCACGTCGAGATTGTTGATGAGCACGAGGAACGAGACAATGGTGGCCTCGGGTGGGAGCTGTCCTTGCATAGCGGCTTTGGGATAACTCTCATCTCGCATCTTGCGCTGCTCCATACCCACAAAGTCCGAGCCCAGCACTCTGCCGAGAGTCGGAATCACACTGGAGACCACTGGCGGTTGTGATGTGGCCAGAGACTGCTGCAACACCTTGTTGACGATGTACATAATGTCCTCGATGGCAGATGTTACGTGAGGAGGGTTGGAATTGAGTGGTTTGTGTGGGTTGAGAGACAAGTCTGGAGGTTGCTCATCAAGCTGGAAGGCTTTCTCAACAGAGCGACGGAAGAAGAACGTCGTCATGGTGTTGAATGGGGTCAGTAGCCTCTCCTGAACCTTTTTCATCAAGCTTGAGTTGTGCAGAAAGGAGGGTAACGGTGCCGGAGCGTGAGAATCACCAGGATCGTAGCACTTGTCACTTATGAATCGAGTGTAGAGCGACCATTTCCCCAGCATCAGAGTCATTTCGTTCAGCAATGCATCCACCTGTTTCATGTCGACCGACTCATCCTCGCTTGACCGGCCAGGCGTTGGAGAATTTGCACGAGGAGTCCCTGTCGACCCTCGCTGCGCAGGCATGAAGCTCTGAACAAGAAAAGTATAGGCGTAGGCTTTGATGTCCGTGAGTTGACGATCGATTCTTCTCTCATCACTCCATGTGTCGAGGATGATTCCACCCTGGAGATCCGCCTCAATCTGGAGGCGTTCGATGACTCGTGCCATCTTGCCGGCACCATAATGACGCTCGACCAGGGCGCCGTGGCCTTCGATGATCTGTGCGATATGTTCAAACAGCTTCGTCAGAGCATTGGCGTAGAAGAAGCCATCTTTGCTTTGATTTCCCCCAGTCCCAGCGTGAAGATTGGTGCGGGCTCGCGCAGCCACACCCTGGCAGACATAGCGCCCATAGACATCAAGACCGACGTCGGACCGGTTGATCAACGGGAACAACTTGAAAAACCGGGTGATTCTAGCACCGTCGCTCTCCTTGACCGCTTTGTCGAACTCCCTCAAGAACAAGTTGCACAATGATTCGGACGAGGTCTCCAGGGTGATTCCGGGCGCATCTGGTACCTCTGCTGTTGGCACGACCCTAGCGGCAAAGGGACCATTGACGACCTCGCCGGGAATCTTTGAAGCTCTGCTCAAATAGCCGGCGGCCGTCTCCCAATCTTGTGCCGCTCCCATCGACCCTGCAACGCCGAGAACACAGGCTTTGAGCTCGCCTACTTGTTCCACGACGGTGAGGGTGGCCTTGACCCTTTCCTGCTCGAGATCGAGTCTTGTGACCGAGTTGGAGATGCGCTTTGCATTGGCCGCCGCGTCCGAGAGCATGCCATTGCTAACCGCTCTCGCTTTCGAAGCCTGTGTCGTCGCATTGGCACGGAGAAGGTCGAGACGTCCCAATTCTCGTTGCAGATCCTTTTGAGCGTTGACGAGTGCATCGAGTTGCGAAGTCACATTGGCTTCCTTGGTGTGAAGCTCTGCCAGAGCAATTCGAATCTCCGCGACTGATTTGGCATTGTAGATGCTGATGGGTTCGTGATCCGTGTCCAGACCGGATACGTGGCCATTTGCGGTCATGATGTTGAGATCGCTTGGTCGACCGAAGACATTGACGATAGCTAGGATGTCGAATGGATCTTCTCTCGCCAATCCACCATCCCTCCTACCTGATTTGTGTTGTCGGAGAGGTCAGGGGGCGCGTCGTGGTGATAGAAAATGCCACCTTAGTAGGAGAATTAGAGTATTTTGAATTAGAGAGAAATTGTTCTAGGAAAGGCAGTCCGGCACCCGTTGGGGAAATTTACAGGGATAGAGTTATCGGGTAGTACCCCGCCGTATCGCGACATAATACAAACTGCGCCAGGAACTTCATCGTCGTCGCAGCCATCCCAACGGTCCAGGCTAACGAGGTTTCTTCCCTTTGATAGTCGTACCCCCCTCCAGGACTGTCATAGCATTTCACCATCCACCGAACCGCTCCGCTTTCTCCTCGCAATCATAGGTCGCCGACGACGAGACCGCCAGTCGCATCCGCGGGCAGGACGCCGGGGTGTCAATATGGGCAACGAATCCTCTGCCCCGGTCGACGAGACCACTCCCCCCACGGCACTCTCTGGTCGGAACATCGAAGCGGTTGCGAAATATATCAAAGAGAAGGATGTCAAGAACATCGTGGTCATGGTGAGACCCTTCATCTCCATTGGGGTCTTTGACAACGATCCTGACCACAGTAGACCGGCGCCGGGATCAGCACCTCTGCTGGCATCCCCGATTTCCGCTCGCCTGACACGGGATTGTATGCGAACCTGGCCCGGCTGAATCTCCCATACGCCGAGGCCGTCTTCGACATATCATACTTCCGCAAAAATCCTTATCCATTCTATACCCTCGCCCATGAGTTGTATCCGGGCCAATACCGGCCGACCGTGACGCATGCGTTCATTAGCTTGCTTCATCAGAAGGGGAGGTTGCTCAAGCTCTTCACTCAGAACATTGACTGTCTGGAACGCGAGGCCGGAGTACCGGCAGACAAGATCGTGGAGGCTCACGGATCATTCGCGACTCAGCGTTGTATTGAATGCCAAACGGAATTCCCTGACAATCGCATGGAGGAGATGGTGAAGAAGATGGAGGTTCCCCGCTGTGTCAGAAAGATTTGCAATGGATTGGTCAAGCCCGACATTGTCTTCTTCGGCGAGGCTTTGCCAGAATCCTTTCACCGTAACCGGAGTTTGCCAGCAAAAGCTGACCTCGCCATTGTCATGGGAACCTCTCTCACAGTTCAACCATTTGCGAGCCTCCCATCATTCGTGAGAGAAGATACTCCTCGCGTCCTCATCAACCTTGAAAGCGTGGGCTCTCTTGGTTCGAGACCGGATGATGTGCTGTTGCTGGGAGATTGCGACGAGGGTGTGCGCAAGTTTGCCGATGCTTTGGGTTGGCGAGACGAACTGGAAGAACTGTGGGCAACCAAAAATCCAGAAAAGGCCGCAAAGGCAGAAAGCAAGGAGGCACTTCCACAAAAGTCTCGCCAAGAACAGTTGGATGATGAGGTTGCTCAGTTGACAAAGGACATTGACGCCACGTTGAAACTCTCGGGTGAGGCAAATGAGAGAATCAAAACGGAGCTTGAGAAGACCGCCGCCAAACCATCTTCCGACATCCTCACCACGCCCCAACTCACAACCGAGAACTCTTCCAACCTGAGCCATGTCTTTCCTCACTTGACTAAAGGGAGGTCTGTGAAGTCTGAAAAGCCATCTCTCTAGTGCTACAGAGGCACTCGATACACACAACTTCCTGCTCACTCACCTCTCACTCACAAGTGGATCGACCTAGTGTGACTTTCACTGACCACGATCTGAGCCTTTCAACGTAAGCCAGACGAGAACCACATCCGTTTCCCCTGACTGATGATCCGATAGCTTTGGATCCTCCAAGCGATGGCGCCGTCGACTCCATCTCGCACCCCCGTCAGCGGGAACTACAGCCACGAGACCGTCCTCATCAAAGTCGGGCCAACAGAGTGTCCCTTTCGCGTTCACCTCTCATTCCTCCGTCGAACCGCGTTTTTCGAAGTTCATCAAGATGCGGATCCTAGAGCGACCCCCCAAGACAGTCCGACCCCTGTCGTTGACCGCGACCAGACTCTCTCGCCAACCCTCGTCAAGGCCGAAGAGAACGTGACTGAAGAGAGCGAAGGACGAGCGGGAGCGACTGGAAGCGTCGAAGGGCCCACGTTGGTTTTTAACCTCAAGGGATTTCTCTACGAGCCTGCGGCTTTCGAAGTAGTCGTTGCATGGCTTTACAACCAGCGGCCCGGAACACCACAGTCGCGCGATCAATGCAAAACGTTGTTGCGCTCCTACGTCCTCGCACTTCAGTACAAAATTACCGAGCTCCAGGACGCCATTGTCGACTGCTATCGATCGTGGCACAGAGAGTTCAATGTCGTCTTCGAAGACTTGATCTGGCTCATCAACCGTGTCGGGGAAAAGGAGGAAGCCTACCAAATTCCAATGGTCAAGTACTTGGTTGAGCAGATTGCCTTCGAAATCTACGAACAAGGCTACAACAGTTTTGCAAATAGCAACATCTTCTTCAAGACTTTCCTCGTCGAAGGCAACCGCCCCATCCGCAAAGTCGTTGTTGAGGCCATCGCAGAGGTGGCTCGAGCGAGACCTCCGCGTGACCCGGCTACTGGCCCAAATCTCTGGCGTGTTGAAGACTGGCCGATGTTCGCTCGAGCCACACCACAGGACCAAGGTCTTGACATTGTCGACATTGAATGATGCAGTTTAGGATTGGGCAGTGATTAATGACAGTTGGTTCTCTCACTCGGAATCAACAGAGGATATGGAGAAGCAAGACTGAGTCAGCTTCGATGTGGTTACTAAGGGACAATGGAGGTCACGAGCTTGGGTGGGACGAGCTTTCATTTCACGGCTGAGAGACAAATGAAGACCATGACTGTGCCTTGCTTTATTTGATCGCTGTGGAAAAGCTCGACGACATCACAGCGAGCGTGGTCACAGGAGACTGTGTCCGGAGTACTGCGGCTACACACTACTCTAGTTACTTTAGGAGTCAATAACAGTCAGCCCGGGCTCGTGTCGTGGACTTGCGGTACTAGAGTAGTAGCTCTGGACCCTTCGCTCTTATTATTACGGGGCTCGGAGTATCATTGTGTCCACACTGTTTTTCGACTGCCCCGCGTCGGTACTAGTACTCCGTGCTGTCCCATCAATCATCAACCTACTAGTGCTTCTCGTCAACAATTTCACAAGCTTCTCTTTAATTCTTTTCTCACCGCTCTCCCCTTCTAGATCTGCGGTCGACCCTCCTATACACTTCAATCCAAACGAGAATACAGTAGCAACCATGGTTGGCCTGGGTCCGAAGCGCAAGCCGTCCCGCAAGGGTGAGTCTATTCTCCTGAATCGCCGAGGGGCAGAGACTGATGCGCTGTGTCTTTACCAGGCTCCATGGCCGATGTGCCAAAGAGCTTACTCGAAGAGATTGCCAACCTCGAGCAATTGTTCACCGTGGACGCCACAAAGCTCAAGCAGATCACCGACCACTTCATCAAAGAGCTGGAAGCGGGGCTTTTGAAAGATGGCGCCAACATCCCCATGAATCCCACCTGGGTGATGGGATTTCCCGATGGAGATGAACAGGGGACGTTTTTGGCCTTGGACATGGGTGGCACCAACCTGCGAGTGTGCGAGATCACTCTCACCGAAGAGAAGGGCGAGTTCGATATCATTCAGAGCAAATACCGTATGCCTGAGGAGCTCAAGACCGGGACAGGGGAGGAGCTCTGGGACTACGTGGCAGACTGCCTGCAACAGTTCATTGAATACCATCACGAAGACGAGGATCTGACCGATCTCCCTCTGGGCTTCACATTCTCATACCCTGCGACTCAAGATTACATCGACCACGGCGTTCTTCAAAGGTGGACCAAGGGATTCGACATCTCCGGCGTTGAAGGCGAGGATGTCGTTCCTCAGTTCCAGAAGGCTCTTGAAGCAAGGGTATGATCACAATCTTGCACGGGATTCGCCGACTAATTTCTTGCAGAATCTACCCATTAAATTGGCTGCCCTCATCAACGACACCACCGGTACCTTGATTGCATCGGCCTACACGGACCAGACGATGAGAATTGGCTGCATCTTCGGCACCGGATGCAACGCGGCGTACATGGAAAACTGTGGCTCGATACCCAAACTCAAGCATATGGCCCTCCCGGACGATATGCCCATGGCCATCAACTGCGAGTACGGGGCTTTCGACAATGACCACAAAGTCTTGCCTATCACGAAATACGACACCATCATCGACGAAACCTCCCCCCGACCCGGCCAGCAAGCCTTTGAGAAGATGATCGCGGGCTTGTACCTGGGCGAAATCTTCCGCCTCGTCCTCGTCGACCTCCACGAAAACAAGAACATTCTGTTTGAAGGACAAGATATTTCGGCCTTGAAGAAGCCCTATACCCTCGATGCTTCTTTCCTGTCCTTCATCGAGGAGGATCCGTTCGAGAATTTGCAGGAGACTCATGACATGTTCGAAGAGAAGCTGAAGATCTCGGCAGGGAAACCCGAGCTCGAGCTGTGCCGTCGTCTGGCAGAGTTGATTGGAACTCGTGCTGCTCGCTTGTCCGCCTGCGGTGTGGCTGCGATCTGCAAGAAGAAGGATATCCAAACCTGCCACGTCGGGGCTGATGGCTCCGTCTTCAACAAATACCCCCACTTCAAGGCCCGAGGTGCCCAGGCTCTTCGCGAGATTCTGGACTGGCCAAAGGGCAAGAAGGACCCGATTGTGATGCTCAGTGCCGAAGATGGCAGTGGTGTGGGCGCGGCCTTGATCGCAGCCTTGACTCTCAAGAGAATCAAAGAGGGCAACACGGCGGGAGTGCGCGAGTTGGCTACTCTCAAGTCTGTGACGTAGAAAAGAGACGGGACCGCGTATATTTCAATCTTTTGCACAAGACGATCTGTATTGAAGATGATAATAGATTTCCTGTGAAGCCCCCTGTTTATTCGCGTATCTCCCACAGCCTGATCCTGCCTTGCTCGTTACTGACACTCAGATAACTGCCGTCCGGAGACAGGGCCACAGCGCTGATCCTGCCCAACGGCGTCTTCTCTGTCGGCCAGTTTCGGTAGACCCTGCAACTAGGCAAATGGACAAGTCGGAGGGCATTCTTCTTCCAGCGTGATGCCATGACCAGCATTTGGCCATCTGCCGAAAACTCGAGGCATGAGATGGGCGTCGTGAGCTGATCCAACACCTTGACAGGTTCTCGTCTCTCTTCGTTCTTCTGCCCGTCTTCCGTCCATCCTCTGCGGTCGTAGACGTTCACGATCCCGCTCGACGAGCCCACGGCCACCCAGCGGCTCCCGCCACGACCTCCTGATCCGATATCACCACCCAGGGCGATCACCGAGGTTCCGACGGCGCCTTGGTCGATCCATCTGGAAACCACTCTTCTTGTTTCCACATTGTACTCGCTGATCTCGCCATTCTTTCCCGCAACCACAAACCCGTTCCCATCCCGCCACCAGGCAAAGTCGGCGACTCCTCCTCCTGACTCAATCCGACAGCTGCAAAGCCACTGCATGCTGTCTGTGGCCAACACATTGACGCTGCCACCGCCTTTCTTGGATGATCCAATCAAGCCCATGTAGCGGCCGCAAGGAGAAATCTTGAACGCCTCCATCGTCCGCTGGTCTTTCCGTGCCTGCTGTCCATACAGGGCTCGAGTAACCTTTGTCACCACGCCCGTGGAAAGAGACCACGTGTGGAAATACCGACGTCGTGATGAGAGGAAAATCTGCGTTTGGTCCTGGCTGTCGTTTTCACCATAAGGTGGCCTGCAGAACGCCGCAGTGTGGAGAGGAGTATCATTCAGGTGGAGGGACGTCAAAATCGGGTTTGGATTAGGCGGTTGAGCTGAGACATGGTAGATGGTGACGGTAGAGCTGGGGCCAGCGGCCAGGAGGAGAGGGTAATGAGGGTGGAATTGTAGGGTGTCGATGGACGACGGTCCTGGCCCGGCCACGTCCTTACATCGCTGAATGTCGAGGGTATCTGGTCGGAGTTTTCGAATCCCACTGCTTTTCTTTGAATCTGTGCGTGTGAGAGATCCGGCAGTCCTGAGAAGCTCGTCCAGCGGTTGCGCCATGAGAAGAGATTCGCCGTCGCCCATCGAGACATCCGAATCAGATTGTTCATCATCGTCCTCTGCTTTATGTGACATCTTCCTCTTCTTCCTTGCATATGTCACCCATTCTGGCAGCGGATGAAGCCTCACATACTGCCGGCGAAGTCTTTCAATGTATTCCCGACCGGTAACGACGTCGTCATCCTCGGTATCTCGCAATTTGCGCAGTCGGGTGCTCGTGGCAAGGGAGATCGTGATACGATCGTCGTCACTGTCGTACCACGTACGCTCGGTTCGAGAGGAGGTATGCAATTGATCATCGTCGTCGAGGGCCTTTAAGGTCGTGACTGGAAGCTCCCCGGCTCCGGCATCGAAGAAGAAGAGCTGGAGAACAAGTTAGCAGGGTAGATGCCAGCCAGATGGGAATTTGCCAACCTCTTCATCCGCAACATCGTCCAGACCTTTTTCCACATCAGAAGTCTCGTCTTCTCGCTCCTCGACTCGTGCCAAAGACCAATCTTCCTGAGACTCCTTTGGTTTCAACGACTCAAAGAAACCTGCGTCGTCCCCAAAGAGCGCCTTCTCCAGTCGCAATTCGGTCTCATCTTTTTCCAGGACATCTGTTGGCACCGATTTAGCACCCGGCCTCCTCAATCTCGTTGGGGCTAGCATGGCTTGCACAGGTTCGTGATCAACAACAATTTCATAGACAGTCGGATTGCCTGCGCCGACTTTTTCCTCTCCAGATGCGGAGACGTCGATCGAGTCGTATCTCGTACTGCCATATTTTTTTCTCCAAATATTCGCCAAGATCCACTCGCCCCGTTTGGGAATACACTGGTGCCGCTTTGTACGGAGTGCTGTTTGCTGATCAGATCAGAGCCGAAGTATCAGATACTTGGGTGTCTCAAGGAGAGGATGATCGACTCCTACAAGACGGGGATGCATTCGCATCAAACATCAGATATGTCGTACAAAGTCTCAATAACGAGGCAGAGAGAGCACGTGACTATGACGTATCTCCCTCTCCACGTGATTCTGATTGTTCCTGGACCCGCTAAGGATTTTTTTTGGCTGCGTTGCAAGCGCATGAAACCTGCGATACAATCTCTACGAGGCTTTCCCACCAGCAATCTCTGACCTAACCACAAAGCCTTCACGAGATGAAACGCAAATTAGACGCCAATGGCGCCCCTACGGTCGAGGTTTCGGCGACAGACAAGCCAGATGAGTCCTCATTCACAACCTTCGGCCTCGACCCGCGCCTGTTGCAGGCCATCGCGAAGTCCGAATTCTCCCAGCCCACTCCGGTGCAGACAAAAGTGATTCCTTTGGCGCTCGAAGGAAAAGATATTCTTGCAAAGTCCAAGACAGGCTCTGGGAAAACCGCCGCATATGTCCTCCCCACGCTCCAGTCGATCCTCCGTCGCAAGGCAACCGATGCGAAAACGAAGAGAACTTCTGTCCTTGTCCTGGTGCCCACGCGGGAACTGGCAGATCAAGTGCATCGAGCATATAACACCTTTGGTGCATTCTGCTCGAAAGATATACAGTCGCTCAATTTGACCCAGCGGGCCTCTGACGCCGTCCTGACTGCGATCATGCAGGACTTCCCGGATATCATTGTCACCACACCAAGCAGAGCGACTCAGTACTTGAACTCGGGCAGACTGTCTCTCGAAAACATCGACCATATTGTGATTGACGAGGCGGATATTGTATTGTCATACGGCTACGAGGAGGACATCAACGCCATCGCCGCCGCGCTCCCTCGTGGTGTTCAGACCTTCCTGATCTCTGCCACTCTCACGCCACAGGTGGAGGAACTACGAAACATCTTCTGCAGAGACGCCGCCGTGGTCAAGATTGATGAGCAAGAAGAGAAAGGAGAGGGAGTTACACAATATGTGGTACGGTGCGGAGAAGATGAAAAGTTCCTGCTCGTATATGTTGTCTTCAAACTCCGACTCGTCAGGGGGAAGTGCCTCATTTTCGTGGCAGATGTCGACCGGAGTTACCGTCTGAAACTCTACCTGGAGCAATTTGGCATCAAATCCTGCGTTTTGAATTCGGAGCTTCCGGTCAACTCACGGTTGCATGTCGTTCAAGAGTTCAACAAAGGTCTATACGACATCCTCATTGCGGCCGACGACCAGGAGGTGCTAGGAGGTGTTGTGAAGAGGAAGACTTCAAAGCAGGCTGCCGATCAAGAGAATGAGATAAGTGATGAAGAAGACGAAGAGCAGCGACCCGCGAAAAGATCAAAGGTTTCGAAAAACGAAAAAGACTACGGAGTCTCCCGGGGCATCGATTTCCAGAATGTTGCTTGTGTCATCAACTTCGACTTGCCTCTCAGCTCCAAGTCCTACACGCATCGCATCGGGCGAACAGCGCGCGCGGGAAAAGCCGGCATGGCCCTGTCATTCGTCATTCCGAAAGATCTCTACGGCAAACATAAGCCGACAAGCATCCCATCTGCCCGAAACGACGAGAGAGTGTTGGAGAAAATCATGGCCCGACAAGAAAAGAAGGGAAATGAGGTCAAGCCATATCATTTTGACATGGCCCAGGTGGATGCTTTTCGATATCGAATGAATGATGCGATTCGAGCCGTGACAAGGGCTGCAGTCCACGAAGCGCGCGCAAAGGAAATTAAACAGGAATTGATCAAGAGCGACAAGTTGAGGAAGCATTTCGAAGAGAACCCTGACGACCTGCGACATTTGAGGCATGACGGTGAGCATGGTGCAATTGTCAGACACCAATCGCATCTCAAACACGTTCCTGACTACCTGATGCCCGGCCAAGGGAAGAAGGCACTCAATGCAGACGAGGTTGGGTTCGTAGGCCTGGGGAACCCGAACAAGCAGAAGGACAAAAAGGGTAGTCGAAGAGGGCGAGGCGGCGGTAAAAAGGGGGGAAAATCTGATCCTCTGAAATCGTTCAGTGCGAAGAGGAAACGTTGATTTGGAATCGATCGATGACTCCAAGGTGGCTTCGAGATTCCACTATCAATCAAGGGCCCCTTGATGTTGACGTAATCATCTGCAATGTCAGAAGTCATTCAATAAACATGGGGCTTTTTTGATTGGTTCTCTCAGAACGGCTGATGAGGCCATTGAAGTGTACTTGCGTTGAATATATGGAATTGTCTGGAGAACTATGCAGTATTAGTCATCGCGGCTGAATCCCGAGTCTATATATCCACCGGTCAATCCTTTCTTGAGGCTCGAGATCTATATCAACCATCAATCAATTCTTGACGCTCAGGCTCGAGATCAAAAACAACCCGCAGACTTGATTGTCTCGTTAAACGACGCCAAATGCCTACCGCAACTGCAACAATCAATGGCAGTGTGATTGCCTCGTCTGACAACTATCAGACGGTGGAGGGAAACGTCTACTTCCCACCTGACTCCCTGGACCAATCCATCCTGTCCTCCTCTAGCTTTCACACAACTTGTCCATGGAAAGGGAAGGCAAGCTACTATGATATCACCGTGGACGGGAAGACCTTGAAGGATGCGGCCTGGTATTATCCCACTCCCAAGGAAAAGGCAGCCAATATCAAGGACCATGTTGCTTTTTGTAAGTACCCAATCCGCTGGATGAGGCGCAGTATCGCTGACGCCTGCATAGACGGTAGCAAGGTGAATGTTTCAGTTGATTAAAGCCAGCACGAGACCGCCTCACCTTTACCGCTGGGGCTCTGGCCGAGGACATCCCATGAAATAGTATGTGGAGGATGGGAATGCGAGGCCATGGCAATAGTCCAAAAACTCTCCTTATACATTGACCTGGCTCTGTTTCTTTCGGCTGTTCCTGCTAGACTCTGAACACTGGCCGGGGCCCCATTTTCAAGACAGATACGTCCTCGTCCACCAGTGGCGCCGACATCAAAGCCATTCTAGGTCGCCGTGTCTGGAATGGTGATGTTCCCCGACTTCGGTAGGCTTGCTGGACTTCAAGTGCTTCATCCTTACCAGACCTGGATCACACCGACATGGACCCCTATCGAATGCCATGGCACAATTCTTTCATCCTTTGCTGTTGGTCTGGCCGCATCTCGTAGCCCTGACATCCGGTGAGTTGCGAAATCCAACCAGACACGAGTACCTACATGATCCCGGGCAGGGAATTGCCGTTCCTGAACCTCTTGCTTGTACTGCTTCAACGCGGCCACAGATTGCGCCCCAATGTCGACGTACCTCTTGTGCCATCTGCCGAGTCAGCCTTGCAGTATGGTTCTTCCGATATGGCTTACTTGGGGATCAATGATTTCTGATAGCCCAACAGCTCAGACTGAAGAGCAATCTGCGCAGAAGTCGTCGGACCACAACCTATTCCAATCGTCGGGATCTCCAACCTCGATGTGATCATCTCCGCGGCTGGTCCAGCGACGGCCTCGAGAACTAGGGCGATTGCTCCGGCGTTTTGAAGTGCGAGGGCGTCTTCGAGGACATCTTTCGCACTCTCGGCGGTGGATCCGAATGCTTCAGCGGAGTCGAGACTGGCCGTCAGAGCACGCTGAGGCGTCAAGCCGATATGGCCAACGACGGGGATCCCAGCCTTGATAATGGCGGCCACCTGAGGAGCCATCTCTGCTCCTCCTTCTAGTTTGACCCCGTCAACCTTACCCTCTTTCACAATGCGAATGGCCGACATCACAGCTGCTCTCGAGTCAGAGAGTGAATGACACGGGGGCTTGCGAGGGAACCTTGTTCTGGCGACTGCTCATAACTTCCAAATGGCATATCGCCCAAGAGAAACGGAGTTTTGGCCCCGCGAGCAACGGCCTTGCAGTGGTAGATGATCTCCTCCACCGTGACCCCTTGAGTGGTTTCTTGACCCAGAGCAACGATGCCCGTGCTATCTCCAATTAGGATCAGGTCTATCCCAGCTTCTTCGGCCAGCATCGCCGTGGGATAGTCCCAGGCTGTGAGACAGGTTGCCACGCCGGTCGTACAGGCTTGTCGGAATTTCCTGATGGCTGCCATTTTCCAAAAGATCTCGTGGGGCCTGACCAGATTGAATATGATGGGAGATGATAGAGAGGACTGCCCCGCATCATGGTTTCTTATGTTGTACCTCGGGACTTCAAACCGGAGACCAACCACATCCATTGCGGGGCAGAGGTCGAATTCGAGACAAAGGCTACCATGAAAGTATTGTTGTTGCGACTGGACGAGGCTGTGAAGGGCGGCTGACGAGGCCGAATCTGGTAGTTCACTTGCCGCCACGTTGGGAATTTGAATATAGAGCACGCAAGTCCTTCGTTGAGTGTGGAAGGCCATCAGATTATTTCTGGAGGCTCCTTCCGGTTCGAAAGCAAATCCTGTCTTCATCTATAAATGATTTACTCCGCAAACTTGAAGCCAGCATACCCTTCAGCCTTGGATTCGGCAATGGCTGCACGAAACCTTGCCAGTCCTCCAAAGAAGAACCTGGGAGACACCTTCTTGCCGGGTATATTCTCCCCAAAGAACCATGACGGCGTCTTGGAGAAGAGCGTTGCATTCGCCACTGTGTCTGCCACCTTCAACCAGTTCTCATCTGCCTCTCTCGTACTCTCGACCACGCCCAGACCCTTCCCGTCCTTGCGAAGGCTCTCTGCATGAGAGATCAGATCTGCTGCGAATCGTGCACCTTCTTCCGCCACCGGGGGATTGTTTGCGAAAGTGGCTCCGGGCCCGTTCACGAAGAACAGATTCGGGAATCCGGATGTGCTGGCACCTAGATGCGCACGCGGGCCTTCTTCCCAGTGGTCTTTCAGACGCTCGCCTCCACGGCCTCTGATGTCAATCCGGTGGTAGCTGCCGTCGACGGCGTCGAATCCAGTAGCGAATACGATGAGATCCACGGGATGGATCTTGCCGTCAGATGTCTCGATCCCCTCAGGGGTGACAGCGGTGATTGGGGTCTTCTTCAAATCTACGGCGAAGACATTCTCTTGGTTGAATCGCTCGTAGTAGTTGTCATCAGTCAGTGGGCGACGGGCGAACCAGTCGGACGACGTCAGGACCTCTGCCTTCTGGCTATCTTTGACAATCCCCTTGATCTTCTTGTGGATGAACTTGATGGCTTCTTTGTTGGCAGCTTCGTCTGTGACCAGGTCCGAGAATCCTCCAAAGAGGAAACGGAAGCCACTTCCTTCATCCCAGAGGTCTTGAAAGATCGTCTCTCGGTCTTCCGGCGATACTGAAAGAGTTGGCCTGGCAGGTTCGGCGAACCCAAAGCCCACAGCCGATGTGAAGACTTGATGCCAGATCTTTTCGTAATTGTCGTTGGTCAACTTCCTTTCCTCTGCACTCACCGGCCGATATGCTGCCGGGATGACATATTGAGCGTGGCGGATAAAGTGAGTCAGTGACTGGGCATTTTCACTCAAGGAGCCAACGAGCTGCACACCCGAAGCACCGCTGCCGATGACAGCGATCCGTTTGTTCTCGTACTCGATGTCTGGAGACCAGGTTGAGCTGTGGGTGATCCTGCCCTTGAACGTGTCCAATCCTGGGATGTCTGGCACATTCTTCTTGTGTAGAATGCCAATCGCAGTGACTAGGTAGCGGACATTGAACGTTTCACCGGTGCTGACTTTGACCTTCCAGAGGTTGCTGTCGTCGTCCCACAAGGCTTCTGTGAGCTCGGTGTTGAATTGGATAAGCGGATACAGATCGTGCTTGCGGGCAACTTCCTGGAAATACGCCTCAAGCTCCGGCTGCCGAAGGTAGTTGTGAGGCCAAGGAGAGTTCTGCAACAAGTCCTTATCCCATGAGTAGCGGTACACATAGCTCTCAACGTCGCTTCTGGCTCCGGGATAGCGATTCCAATGCCAGGTACCTCCGACATCAGATGCTGAATCGACCGCTTTGACGTCAAGGCCGAGCTGCTTCAGGAGATAAAGAGAGTACAGTCCTCCGAAGCCGGTTCCCACCACCAAGGCATCGTGATACTTCTCATTTGCCATGGCTGTGTCGTTGATAGGAGGCAGTTGTGATATTTGATGTACCGGTCTTGGAATTGGTTAAACACAGAAGCCAGTCTGAAGAGCAAAAGGAGTTGAAGACAAAAGGGGATAGATGTCGTATTTGAAGCATCTGTACAATGTCCAGTCGCCATTCTTGAGGCTGTCATTGCATTCTGATGGGCTCACCGCACCCGGTGGTGTCATCTCAAAGAAAGATGGTCGAATCATGGGTTGACAATGGCGTCTTTTGTGCATGAAATGTGCTCATCCGAGGACCTTCGTATATCAGAATCACGTGGTGAACCTTGAGGCCAGTCGTCCACAGGCTGTGTTTCCCCATATTCTGCGCTTCTACTCTGCTGCCAGCACTTTCGTTTGTCCGAGACTCGGTTTTGGCCTTTCAAGACGACAAGGGCGAAAACGGCGACGGACAGACGGATGTTGGCGAGATCGGACGCAGCGCCTTGAGCACGCCATCATCTCGCAGTCTGCTTCCGAACGGATCTGCCAGAGCCCAAATAGCACGAAGCGATCATGATGATGTGATGCGATGTCATGGTCGCGACAGTGTCACGCCTTCACCAGCAGGTCCTTGTTGGTGCGGCGAGAAGGAACGGATGTGTTCGGAATACCGTGGGAGCGGGGTGCTCTCGCATAGTGGATAGAATGCAAAATAACTAGTGGACGAAGGGGGCAAAGCAAGGCTGGGGATGATATTGTCGTGATGCAAGGCTGAAGGGAAAAGGGTAGTTAGTTGTTTGCAGGTTGACAGCAATCTCAAAAGCGGAGATGCTGACGGGTTTCACGGTAAGACTTGAGCCGAGGAGACTGCCATCTACACAGTCACCTACTTTATGAGCAAAACAGGTAAACAGGTGAGACAGGGCTAGTACTATTTGTACTACTGCTTATCAGTTAACATCCTAGTATGGTGTAACTTGTCATCAACTCCCGTGTAATGTGTCCTCGCAGCTGCACATCTGCCTGAAAGGCTCCAAAAGCTTGTGTCCAGTCGAGAGGCTGTGGTTCGCACTAAAGTCTAAGGCAATCAGCGTTCGGTGCCTAGAGCTCGCACAGACATCTGTTAAAAGCGATCTCCAACTCCCACTCTTCTCCCTCATCTCTCTTCCTCTCTCTCTGCCACAGTTGAATCCACCTCTACCTTGCCAGCTTCACCATGACGAACGCGGCAAACGCAAGCAAGGCCACCATGGCCGCGGCGACTGCAACGCCGAGTTCGGCGCTGTGACAGACAACACCAACGACAGCACTCACGGCGACAGTGAGACTGGTCGAGATGATGGCCAGCACGGCGATGGCCAGCTTGTCGGTCTTCCAACCGCACACAAGGGCATAGTGCTCGCCCATCACCCCAAGGCCGCCCTCATAGAAGATGGCGTTGTCATGGACGAAACCCAGCCAGTGAGAGAACTGGCCCGGGTTCTCGAAGGCATAAGTATGCTGAGGCAGGAACTCGAGATGCTCCATGTCGACGAAGCAGCGGACGGTTTGGGCTTCAAGATCATCCACAGCTTGCTAGACAACATGCACATGTCAGTGACACGAGCGCGGTGTTGGTACCCGCGGGCTTTCTCCAGCGACTCACCAGTGTGATAATGCCCTTGAAGATGGCTTCTTTCTTGCCCAGGAGCTTGTGCAGCCAGATTTGGTATTCGGAATGGCTTGCCACCTCTTTCAATCTCTTCATGATGTCCCCTCCATTGTCTCCGTCATTGATGGCCATGAGGTGGCGGTCGCCGACAGCATCCTTCTCGAGTTCAACTGCTCGAAGGCGGTGTCCAGGAAGAGGGACCTGGGGTGCAGGGGCGTCCCCGTTTGGAAGGGCTTGGAGTTCAATGTTGGCAACGCTGGCGGGCTCCGACATGATGGTCTTGGTAGGTGTTGGGATCGCGTTTGTTTGTGATATTCAGTTTTCTCGTTGTCGTTTCCTGACGGGAAGGATGCAAAATAAGGACTGTGGGAGAGATGAAGACGAGGGAGACAATACCAACGAGGTGATTTCTGTTGAATTCATCATGGTGGGCCCTCCATCGACGACACGATATGGTCATTCAACCATCAAAGCAATGGTATGAACATCGGCCAGTTTGAGCTGGCGGCCGTGATTGGCGGCCGCAGCATTGAACTGTGTCGGTTTCCACGCTCCGGGACAAGGGTCTTGATGCGGAAGCCGTGGGGCGAGAGGTAAGACCGGTGACGGCATTTCGTCGTTGGTAAGTGTGCTAATATTATATGTGAGGGTCAATCGCAGGTGTTGGTGACCGACGAAACCCAGTCGCGCTTGGCGCGTGTGCTAAAAGATTTCCGAATTCAGTGACGCGAAAAGCACGAGGAAGTGTTTTGGTCTGACGGTGCCTGACGTCGTCGGGTACCTGAGGCTCAACCGTCAATGGCTCCCACCCAGGGCGGTACCCCTGGTACAGTGGAACCTTGGTTCGGATGACTCGCCCGTGGTGGGAAACTGGGCATGCCGAATCTACTGATCTGCATCCCACCGCGTCTGGCTGTCAGACAGGATCAATTTTTCCCCACGATTTGACGAACATTGCGTGCCTCTCTACTACCAGGTATTTGTTCCCAATTTCCCCCTCCTCTTCCGCCGCTTCCATCTTTTCCACCACATCTACGCTTCTGTATCATTGCTTCCTCGATCTCTTTCGTTCTCTGCCTCATTTGTCGGAGCAAAGTCTCCTACCAACCCCACCCGGACATATCTCTGCGCTCATCTTCAATTGCCGGATATCGAGACCCGACGCCACAGCTGCGTTCCCATTCTATCACCATACACTCTCTATCTCCTGTCTATTTCTCCCGGTAATCTTACCAGAGCCTGTTGAGTTCCTATTAACGATATTGACCAAGCGTTCCAGGGATCTTACCTCCCCATTTTCTCTCCGCTTCGTCTGCTACAAGGCGCACCTCAGCTTTGACCAACGAGAGTCTCGTCTCTCTTGTTGTCTCGCTCCAACAGCTGTCTCTCCAAGCCGAAACCATCTGTCAACAAGTTGCCAGAAACAGATACAATCGGACAAGCCGGCCTTTGGCTAAGATCTGAGGGCTGCCGCACAGTCGGTGTGCCAAAGCTCGCTCACTCTCAAGAAATTGCCCTTGGAATAAGAGCGAAGACCTATATACCTTCCAAATCATTGCTCAGCAGACTGGATCCTCGACCATGTCTAGCTCTACCAGCTCGGCGACGAGCGGAAGGGACTCCGACGAGACCCTCTTCTCATCTGCGTCGGCTTCGACCTCCTCCAGCATGACCAGTGCCATGATGAGATATACGAAACAGGATGACTATATCGATCCTTACAACGTCGGGAAGTTGTCTCCGCGTACCCGCACAAACGCTCTCTTTCAGTACGTGGATACAATCATGGTCATGTTACAGTCCGCCTGGAATACCAGGTCTGGATACAAGCTCCTGCCCGAAGACAAAGCGATTGCGATGCTGCACCCGTCGGTGAATCTCTTCGAGACGGACGACATCCCCCAACACACTTTGAACGTCAAGAAGGGTCTCATCGATCGAGATCGAGTCAAGATGCAGCACACCGCCATGTTTGTTTCCGCTCTGGTGATATGTGTGGGCTCACTACAGATGGAGTTTACTACTTGTCCACTGAGTCCTCCTCATGGACAAAAGCGAAAACATCTCGAGTCTCCGCCTGAAAAGACTCCGGAAAATCCATTAGCGAGGCCTGAACATCCTTCAAAGCTCCCCAAGCCGAATGAAGACAATTCGACGCCACGGTGTATGATCGGCCTGCAAGATCCTCATAAGACGCAGAACATTGTAAAGCCTCTGGGAGACATCTTCTACAAGTTCGACCCCGACAAGTATCGTGAGACGTGTCACGACATAGGGGCCAAGGATACGAACACGCTCTTCCGGAAAGATGTAAGTCTCCTCCGCGTCGAAAGGAATGAGTTGACTTTTCTTCAGGGTAAACACCTGAGAAATGTCCATGTCAACCAACAGCATTCTTTGACGGACCGAGGCCTCTGGGATCTCCATTTTTATGATCCTCGACATGATATCAACCTTGCAGCTGAAGCTCCAACACCAAAAGGAGAGTTGGAGGTCTTCATCTGGAAGTGCAAATTTGTCAGAAAATTCCCCAGTTTCGCACCACTGAGGGACCGACTCAATCCCTGTATGCATTCCTTCTCCATTCCTGGTCGCGCTGGTGTTGACGACAATTACAACAGATAAAGGCGAATCGCTTCTGCCTGAAGAACTTGATGAAGAAATGGCTAGGTGTCAACTAATGGAATACAGGCGCTGTCGCCGCACCCCCGATTGCGGAAAAGGCGAGCCTTGCAGAAAAAACCTCCTGTGTCATGTCTTGGGTGACAACAGTACGCCCTACGCTCCAATATTACCCAGACCACCGAATGCGAATGGCTCAGGGTTAAAGGTCGTTGCTAGCATTTTCATCGGTCTTATCATCGGAGGCCTCCTTGCACAACCAGAGATTCCTGTTGTGTCAGCACCCTCGCACGAGCTCCATCCCGCAGTCAATGATGAACAACCGCCGCTTCTCGATCTTCAAGACGAAGAGCAACAACCGTATCGATTTTTCGAAGAAAGCTTAGATTTCTCAAGTGTGTTCCCGAGTCCACCCGTCGAACCTTCACAATTTCTACAGCCACACCCCTTGGAGTGGCCCTATCCCGGCATTCAAGACGAACATCAGCGGCGTCTGCATGTACCCGACGATGAACCTTCAGATAGCCCTGAAATGTTCCCGAGTCAACACAACGACCGTTCACAATCCTCCTCGCCATTAAATCCTGATCTAACCAGCGAAACTATCCAACACCTTGGTCCTTATAGGCCCGAAGATCGACCAGGTACCACATCCCGGGGAAGTGGAAGCACAGCCAAAACTCGTCAAAGTGATGCTCAAACGCTGTGCAACGACACTGAGGTGGATGTGGCAATTCACAATGAGGACGGCGCAAATGGCGGGCTGATGCTGGGCGTTGATCTTGATCTCGGAAACGAACAGGGCCAGAAGGAGATCAATCGATACTACGCTTCAGAGGCGTTCATGGGTCAACCATGGTCCTCTTAGTCATTCCGTGGATGCCGGGATCATCCTGGACTTTGGATTACAGGATCGGTGTATGGTAGATTCTAGAGAGTGATGGAGCAAGTGTGCATACCGAACAGTGTACCAGGGCGTCATCCTCGCACTGAATAACTGTCTCATCAAAATGGGATTTTGGAGTCCGCTGTGAGAGTGTTGATCTTCCCAGTCAGCTTGTATCTTCCTCGGAGCAGCCTCGTGAGACCCATGAGATAGAGCTCCTCATGACGAAGGCTGATGGCCTCAATCCAAGGTCGATTCCTGGATCAGGTGAACCTCCCGCCAAGATCGCTCAATGACTCCCGTGTCGAGATTCGCCCGCCAGACCTGCATATCAGGACTTAGCAGCCGTGCTCGACGAGAAATCCCTCTGGTCTCATGCGGGGCATTGCATACCTTCAACTGCCACCGACTTGGACCATCTCCAACGCCGGGCAGGTTATAGCGGATGGGAAAGACGAAGAACAAGCTATACCGCCGGTCCAACTGTCGAGACCACGCCTCCTTTACCGGCGCGTACCCAGCCTTGGAGTCAAGCACGAGGCGATGCAGCTCGCGCAAGACATTTGCATCAGACAGCTCGTCGGCTCCCTCCAATGCCGGGACATCAATGGTCCAACCCTTCTGCCAGGGGGCGACCGTGACGGAGCGTAGACGTGGCAGCCTCTCGAGCTGCATGTCCCAATAGGAAGGGCCCTCATCGAACACGTTGACGCGCACATGGCGCACAGAGTCGAGGCAGTGCAGGGCGCGCATCCTAGCGACAAAGGCGTCCGCAGCCTTCGCGCAGTGAAGCTCCCACTGGGCCGTTTGTACGAACACGCGCTGGGCCTCTCGCCGGATCAGCCCACGAGGCGCCTCCTTGAGCAGCCAGCGGTGGTCGGCGCGGTAGGGACCCGTGATATCGGACGAGCAATAGCAGCCAGATTGCGCGGTCACAGCGACGCGGTTGCCTGCAAAAGCGTGTGAGAAGATGGTCCAGCGGATCTCTGGCGGGAGAGACGCGAGATGGCCCATAATGCCGGACAGGCGAGCGTCGCTCGGTTCGAGAGGGAAGAAATAAGGCCGCGCGTTGAGGGTGTGGAAGTATGCAGAGTCTGCTACATCGGACTCGGAGGATGACATGTCGGCCAGATGTCGCTGTTTGAGATGGATGATAAGGAATGTAGAGATGATGTTGATATCAGGCTGTGAAAGACGCTGTACGAAATACGAAATACTAGATACGGCACGGTCCGGAGTGGACTACATCTGACTGTGCTTCTCCAGCGACCAGACCTTCGATCACTTCGGAAAGAATCTGCGGATCTCTCGAAGATACAGTTCAATTCTTCTTCAACCCCAGCACCATGATGGCATGACTGTTGCCGGAGGTCGACTTGCTGCTGAGCAGTTCGAGTTGAGGGTCTGCGCGCTTGAAGAGCTGCTTCCAACCCTCCTCGTCTCGTTCAAGGGCGTTGTAGCCCACCATCATCTCCATATCCAGGAGTCTGTTGTTACGTTGTGGTCAGGATCAATTCAAGACATGAAGTCAACGCCAGAGAGACTCACCTTAACCGACCCTCATCGAACTTGCTCAGGACACCGACCTCGGGAGTCACGCCGTCGACGATGACGACCCGGCTGTTGGGGCCCATTGCCGGGGTGATGTTGCTCAAGATCTGCGCCGCGTACTTGTCCGAATAGTCGTGGCAGATGAAGCGGAGCAGATACACGTCGGCATTCTTGATGGGCTGCGGCGTAAAGAAGTTGTGTGCCTGGAATTGGATCCTGGCGGCGCCCACGTCGTTGGCGCGCTGATTCCGGGCTTCAGTGACCACCTGCTCCAGGTCCTGTACGATGAAGCTGAGATCTGGAGCCGCGGCCGCGATCACCGAGCAACAGTGGCCGAAGCTACCGCCGACGTCGACCACGACGCCGTTGCCCAGGCCCTTCCAGTCATATCCGTGGGCGAGGTGCTCAATGTTGTATGCTTCCCCCGAGGCGATGTCCCGCATGCATCCCAGAAACCGCTGCATGCGTGCCGGGTGCTTCTCGAAGAACTCGAATATGGGCTGGTCGACGTTGTGACCCACGTTCCACGGCGTCGTGTTCTTCTCTTCACTGGCAGGAAATTTTTCGAAAGCTTCACTAATCCTGCTCGCTCCGACAAAGCTTTCCTCGAGGACATACCCCACCATGTCTCTCATAGGAAGGATCATCTTTGACAAAGCTGTGTGAGCCACGTAACCTGGTCGAGACTGCCGGAAGACGTTCTGCGTCATGGCGAGCTTGAGCACTCGACTGCAGCGATTCTCTGGCAGCCCGGACTTGCTCGCAAGCTCCTGGTAACTGATCTCTCCATCAACCGGGACACCCTCTGCCAGGCGGAAATGATAAATGACCTGCAATGCCGCCGATTGAAAGTGGGCCGTGGCGTAGGTGAAGAATGCCTCTGCCGGTCCGCTCGCCAACTGCAACAAGGCCGCGCAAGCGTCTCTCAATTCTGTCCGGGCATTTCTAACCTCCTCTGTGAGGCGTGGGGAATGATCAACACCCGCGGGCCCTGTACCGGGGAAGAAGGGATACGAGTCTGCCGCGAAAGAGACTTGTGGAAGGGAATTTTGTTTCAGGTAGGTGGAAAGAGTATCTGCGTGGGTTTGGATGGTCTTCGCCAGGTCGGCGATCGACGTGTTGTTGCTATTGCTCGACATTTTTCCGAACGAGAGTGGTCACTCAGGGTTTTCGTGGGAAGGAAGATGACCAGCCTGGGGTCTTTTATAGAAGCTTTGATCTCATTGTCTGATATCACAACCCCTTTGCTCTACTTAGCCGATACTTCTCCGAATGTAAGACGAGGCGCTCGGTCTTCAGGCGTCCAGACGATGATGAGTATCAAACCTTGGTAAGATGGGCTGCCGGTAATCAGATACACCGGGCCTATCCGTCAACCAGCGAATGGTAGAGACTGAGTCTGGGGATTACGATGGAGTCCAATGCCTGGTGTTGAGAACTCTAGAGAAGGTCATCCAAGTTGAGTCCCCTGTTGTTTGTTCTCCATATTCGTCAGTAGATGGTCAATCTGACCTTTAAAGAGTTCCAGCATTTGTATATTTCCACAAATGCCGCCTTGCTTAAGGCTTACATGCGGGGTCGATCCAGGATTGTCGCACGGGTCGTCACCAGGCTCGTGGAGGTCGACCTAGGGCCACGCTTCTATGTACCTTAGTCAGATAGACGCGTTAAGTCATTGGTTCTCGCCATAGATGATAGCCGTGACCCTGGTCCACCTCACCTCATCTCATCTAGGTATGCCTCATTGTGAGATATGAAACCTTCCTATTGGAGAGGGCCGTGGGCAACACAGGGCTCAAGACTGTGAGGCCGGCATCGGGAGAGTCGGGAGTTGCTCAGAGCTTTGAGAAGGCACATAGAAGTCCTTTCATGATGAAGGTTGAACGTAGACGCTCTCATGTCTAACATGTACTCTCCTTTCTTGTCCTCTTCTTGCTGTTATTGATGCCCAATCCGTATTGTCGCATTCATCCATGGACCACGATGCTAATACGCTCCCCCATTTTTTCAGCTTTTCTTGGACCCAACGTTGCCGATAACGGATCTGTCATTAAGCTTTGCTTTTTTATCGTTGATAGCTTTCCAAGAGTGCCTGTGGTATCCATTGCGGCGGCTCAGCAGGCTGTTTTTGTGCCGTGTGGTCTGTGTATGACAAAGCATGATTTTGCATGTCGGAGAAACGATCGAGTTGGAGCCGAGTTGGTATGCTCGGCGCTTGGGCCTTGGACTCCATTGAAAGAAGACGGCCATATGAAGACAGAGGATAAAAAGGCGAGATCAGGTCAAGATGGGGACAGGTCTATTCATTTGGTATTATCGCATAACTTGGACTTGGTACATTGGTGCAAGTCTTTAGATTCTTCACAATGTCTCGTTTTCCGTACGGTGTGTCGCTACCAAACGGCCTGAATACAGACCCTCCTCTACCGGCAGATGCTCCTACCGTTGGCTCCAAGCTCAATCACCTTTGCCTGCGTGTACGCGATCTGGAAAAGTCACTGCACTTCTACATCAACCTCATGGGCATGCGTACCGTTTTCGTCAACAATACCGGTCCAATGACGGTGTACTTCCTGGGCTTCCCGTTGACGGATCGCCACCGTGAACATCTTGATGAGTTTGGCAAAGAGACATCGATCCCAGACACACAGGGCCTCTTGGAGCTTTTCTATATCCACGGATCCGAGAAGCAGCAGGAGGGGTTTTATAGCTCCGGCAACGCGCCCCCGAACTTGGGTTTCTGCCATCTCGGCTTCAGCGTACCGGATCTCCCAGGTACGTTGGCGAGACTGAAAGAGAACGGCGTTCGAGTCATCAAGGATATCGGCGGTTCACCAACTCGAGAGAGCATCCCGATCTCTGATTGGGAAATCGAGCGAGGGATCGGTGTGGAGGTTGAGGGTACCGACAGCGTATTGCACCCGGGATTCAAGCAAATCTTCGCCAACTTTGCATATGTCCAAGATCCTGTAAGTGAAACTTCTCTGCGTCGTCAGATTCTGTGGCCTTTATTGAGCGTCTCGCTGAGAATTGACATAGGATGGATACTTCGTCGAGCTGCTCCCTCAAGGCTTTGGGGGTTGAACAAGAGGAGTTTCGAGGATCACGTCGAAGACAAAATAGTACTCCGAATGGACCTACCTGGTAAAGCTAGTTCTTGTTGGCAGACTGTTGCATGCTTGGGAGAGATGCTATCGGGTTTGTAGAGAAATGAAAGAAGAACGTTGCCAGACAGTGCCAAGGCGCTATTCCTGAAAGGACAATTTGTGGACTGCGTCATTTCAACCGCGTCTTCTGGAACGGCAACGTATTCTCAAGGGCAAACATGAAAGTGACCCGTTGACCGAACATTACTTATCGGGTCCAAGTTGTCATCTCTCAACATGTTCGGGGCCCTCAACCGCTTCATTGGCCGTCTCGACGGTGACCCTACACCGCGTCCCGCGGATTCAGGGCCCGCGGACAACTCGTACGGCTTCCAGATTCTCCGCAACACCAACAAGGAATTGCCTCTCGAGCCGTGGTTCGACTTTATCATTGGGATCAACGGCCATTTCCTGGTAGGTTTGCCCACAAGAAGTCTCGAGCTCTCAGAATTGACAAGACAACAGGACTCCCCCGACCCGAATCTCTTCTCGACAGAACTCCGTAACTGCGCTGGTGGATACTGCTCGCTCGAACTCTGGAGTGCAAAGGCAAGAAAGACAATGAAAGCCGCGAGACACTCTTCTAACCTCCTGAGCAGGGTCAGAGAACACATTCCCTCTCCGTCGCGGTCCCTCCTGCGCCAGACACGCTCGGCCTCAGTCTCCAGCTTGCGCCGCTCAACTCGACGCAGAATATATGGCACGTCCTGACCATTCCCTCTCCTCTGTCTCCTGCCCACCAAGCGGGTCTTTTGCCTCATAGCGACTACATCTTGGGATCTCCGAGCGGAACCTTGAAAGGAGAAGCCGCCCTGGGTGAGCTGGTGGAAGATCATCTCAACCGCAGCCTGGTTCTGTGGGTCTACAACTCGGAATTCGACGTGGTCAGAGAAGTCGAGCTGGTCCCGAGACGAGGTTGGGGAGGAGAAGGTGCCTTGGGAGCTGTTCTTGGATTCGGCGCTCTACATCGTCTGCCCGTGGGTTTGGGAGAGGAAGTCCAGGCACCCGGCGAGAACCTGTTCGACGCAGAAAGCAAGGCCTTCGAAAATGGACAGCCCGATACATTTGCCAACACCTTCCAGCCGGCCCCTACCCCGGGCGTACCTCCGCCGCCGATGATGAATCCAAATGCTCCACCTCCGACTACGGCCGTCCCCTCCAGAGCACGGAAGGGAAGACATCACGCTGCCTTGTCCCCCAACAGTGGCTTTGACGACATTTTCGCCGAGGGAGCCAAGAAGAGTGCCGAACAAGACAATGCGCCTTCGAAAAAGGGAGCGGCTCTGCCGGCGCCGCCACCAAAAGTGGGATCTGCTGGTGTGACGCCCAATTCCACCACCCAAGAAACGCAAGATCCTCTTGAACAAGCGGGGGAAGAGCTTGGGGAGCCGGGTGAAGCTGAGGAGAGTTGAGGTCGGCAACCTTGTTTGATTGATCGACCGTCAGCCAGCCCGCAGGAATGCCTATCATCAAGAGTTGGATCAGGAACTCATTGACCACTGGAGCCGGCCTCATCTTGCCACCACGCCATGAATTCCCGAATCCTGCTCGACCGCTCTGCCGCCATTTCTTTCCCCGACCGAGTTTTCATCATCCCTTCGAGTTTGAGCAACTTGTCTTGGAAGTGCTCGATGGAGTTTTCCAGACTCCTGGCGCCTTTGGCTCCCCCAAAGGTGAAACATCGACCAATTCCAATGGCCCCAATGGCGTCAAGACGATCGGCGTCCTGCACAATGGCAAGCTCTGGCATTGCGTCAATGAGGAGCTTGACGCGTTCAGGGTCTTTGATTTCGGACGAGTACGAGACGCCGTCTACAAGCAACTGAATTTGCTTGGCATAGCCGGGAGACATTCCCGCATCGACTACGGCCTTCTGCAGCGGTGATTCTTGCTGATCAGAGTTGACGATGTATTTCTTGTCCTCGACATCATGCAGGATCGCCCCGAGGATGACACTCACGGGATTCAACGCCGGAAGACCTCTGCGCCTCCGGTCGTCCTCTTCCCTTTCAAGAATAGATATTGCGTTGGTCACCACTCGCTTGACGTGGTCGAAGTCATGGGACGCGTCAAAGCGAGGGTCCTGGAAGTACTTTTCGGCGAAGTCATGGATCCGCTGTACCATCAAGACTTCTTGTTCCGAGAGACTCGAATAATTGCTTGGGTGGACGTAGTTGCGGATTGCCATGGTGAGAGCGGTAGAAGGGAGACTGGAAGAATGAAGACTCGGACCACGAAGATTCCGCACGAGACCAGAGATATCTCGCAAGCTGTGGAGAGTGACTCGGAAAGAAGCAGTTTCGTCAAGGCCCTCGTGAGGATGTAGCTGGTTGTCTCATTAAATCGATGTTTCGTCGATGGCTCTGATGAAGCATCGGGAGAATATTGAAAAGGTTTGTGACGATGGATTGGGATCGTAAAAGTGTCGATGAGGTCGAAGCACGAGCCGACGCCAAGATCGGGAACTTCCGGACAACACGTCTGGTCAGCCTTGTTTCGGCAGCCTTGTCTCGACAACACGCTGGATGTAGGAGTAGAAATGCATCGAGGGGGCTTTATAGTCTCGAGCGCTGATCAAGGGCGTCGAGACTCAATTGAGATCTGGTGCTACGTATAGCGCGAGATATAATCATGTGTATATTCCTGGGCAAACACCGTCTTCTGCTTTTAAGGAGAGAAACAAGCATTTCCGGCGATGATGTTCTCAGGATGGTTCGACAAGTGGCGTCCTCATCAGCAAAACATATTTCCCCGTCTGGTCTTCACTACAACGTGTATATGAAGTCGGGTCTGTTGTCACCCGCGGCCCAGATCTGTTCACGAGTCATGCCTTCATGCATACGGTCTCGTTTCCCACTCCTTCTCCTGGCATTCTCAGCCCTCAACATGAGGTGCATAAATATGGTACCGCCCAGGAGGCAGATCACCAGATATGCCAGCACCACGCCATGGCCTGTCCAGAAGCGAGGAGCCTCACTTGTGATGTAGATATTGGAACTCACAACGCCGTTGAGGTTTCCCCAGCCGACAACAATGCCGATAACCACTCCTCGCTTGTAGACACCCTCGACATTGTTGGACGCCCACGAGAGTGTATTGGCAATGGTTGGATAGATGCCCATTGCACCCAAGAACGTTCCGGCATACTGAACGTGCGGATCTTCGGTTGCGAGGAGCATGATGAATCCAATAATGCCACTCGTAACAACTGCCATATTGCAATAGCCTCTCCATCGCGTTCGATCGGCAAGCCAGCCAATGAAGATAGTCATTACTGCGGCGACAGCGTAGGGCGGGACAGAGAGTAGTTGCGCTCGAGTGCCTGCATAACCCATCCCTCGTAGGATTGTCGGCAAAAAGAGGGAAAAGGCGTAAAGTGGACACAGGCATCCCATATAGATGAAAGCATATCCCCAGGTCTTCCAATCTTTGAGAGCGGCATAGATATGTCTTTTGTCGTACTCTTCAGCGGTACTGGATTGTTGATCGGCCGCAAGTCTTCGCCGAACACGAAGGCGTTCTTCGGGAGTCAAGAATCGAGCGGTATCGGGCCAATCGAACACCATCCACCAACAGAAGATGCCAACGAATACAGTTGCCAAACCTTCGATGATGAAGATCCATGCCCAACCTGGCTTGCCTCCGATTCCGTCCATTTGGGCAATCGCCGCAGCTAGTAGACCACCGAAGGATCCTGCCAATGCAGCGGCGGAAAAGAAAGTCGCAGCCCTGACTCCGAGCTCGCTTCGTTTGTACCAGCAACTGAGGTAGTAGTTAACACCGGGGAATAGCCCAGCCTCAGCGAGACCAAGAAACCATCGACATGCTAAAAGGCCAGCATAGTTCTGGACGAGGCCCATCAATGTCATGATCAGGCCCCAGAGCATGATGATTGCTGTGAAGAAGACTCGGGGGGTCATGCGTTTGAGGAGGACATTGGTAATGGGCTCAGCAAGAGCGTAGCTGATCTGTAGTTGTTTAGTATAGTAAACATGAATAAGATGATCTAACTTACAAAGAATATAGTCAGGGCGTTGTTGTAGTCGTGTCCACCCATATCCAAGTCATCTTCCATGTGAGCGAGACGGGCGTTGCCAATGTTGGTTCTATCCAAGAAGGAAAGCAGATAGAGAAGGCAGAGCCATGGAATCAACCAACGGTCCACTTTCCACATCAAAGCGCGATCCTGGAGAGTCAGTTGTATGAAACGTAGGGGATCAAGGTAGACCGTACAATCTTCTTTCGCTCGGCATCACTTTTGCCCTCATCCGGATCTGGGAGACCATCGAGACTTTCGGACCGTTCAATGCGAACTTCTT
The DNA here is from genome assembly GCA_001599775.1 of Exophiala alcalophila. Taxonomy (NCBI): domain Eukaryota; kingdom Fungi; phylum Ascomycota; class Eurotiomycetes; order Chaetothyriales; family Herpotrichiellaceae; genus Exophiala; species Exophiala alcalophila. Next base: position 6,485,399 of record BCHY01000001.1, read on the forward strand.
CTTCCTTCTCTTGGGAGGAACTGTGGCTGTCGCCATTCTCGACGTCTTTTGGAATTGAAGCCATGCTGCAAGATTGAGGGGGAGGATTGAACGGCTGAAAGGGGCGATCCAGGGGACAAAGGCCTGCTTTATGAACCTACCTGCTCGAAGATCCTCTCCACGCCCTCCGTCGAGGTCTGGGGACTCCGCAGACAGTCGCTGGACGGGTCATGATGACCAAAACCTACGTTTCCCATCCTGCCGTCTTTCTCCATAGAAGATGCGATGGAACGTCTTGTCCAGATTGTGGCGTTGTGAATGATTCGGTCCCATGAAGCCACGCGCGTCAGCCATGCTGTTAAGGTTGTTGCACTCCAAGAATTCCAAGCCTTGGTTTTCTTGTCTCAAAGTCTTGGGCCGTTGGCCAAGGTCAATTCATCGGCCACCGATCGGTGGAACCGCCGAAACAAACTCGGCAGTTCTCCATACTCACGCTTGTCAAGACCGTTGAACCTTTGTCAAGCATCATACCCAGAGAAGCTCTATTGTTAAAAGGCGAACAGTGTTTTCTCATGGAGAAGACATAGTGATGTCTAGGGGGGTAATGGATGAATTTTCGACGATTCTCATGCACTCATTTGAAGTCACAAACCCTTGGACTCAAGACGATCCCTCGCTCACTACGGACTAGTATGTTCTCTAGGCTGATGTGAAGTTGCCAAGATGGCTATGATGTCGACAGTCACACCCTCTCTCTCTCTGTCGAAACTCAACTGTCCTTTTGAGTATTGAGAAACATCTGCCGAGTGCAGGACAATCCATAAGTACCGAGCAGGAATATTGCTGACATTTCTGGGCCTGCGAAAGACCAAGCTTGGTCTTTATTTCGCCCTGTAAATGGTGAGATCCATGTCTCGCCATAGCAGCTTTTTTGAGTTGATGGATCACCGATCGAATAAGCCGAATAAAGCCAAGAGACTCGGTAAGTAATCATCTTGACAGAGGTGGAAGGTTTCATTGCTTTGAAATCATGCTACAATTTCCCCTGCCGTTCGAGAGTTGGTCCACAGACTCCCTTCGTCTTTGGTGCAGTCATCCAGCGAATCTGGAACGATTGTTGTATGATGTTTGGGACCATATTTACTGTTGTCAAGTGCCCCAGCACTCTAAAGGGTGAAGGACCCCAACAGAATGAAGCGAACGATCCCCTCCGTCTCGTTACCGACTGCGATGAGCTCCGTCACTCTCTCAAGGACAAAGGTGGGATAGCGGGAATAGCTAGAGTCCACGACATCGCTCGAAAGAAGAGCCATGGCTGCACTCAACATTGGCAGCAGCGCAGTCGAGATGGGTGAGGGCCGAGACTCTTACTCCCATCGACAAACAAACAGCAGAACAGAATTTCCTCATCTTGTAGAATAATCTGACTGCGTGTCTGTCGCCGGTAGTGCCATCTTCCCCACGTAGTCGTATATCGCGTGCCTTGGCCATCTATCCCACTTGGGGCCTTTCCCCGTAGATGTGAGCCCGGTAGTCGGGGTTGATCTTACCCGTCTTTGCAATCTTCCGCCCCTTGGCAGGCATCGTTGTCAGCATGGCACTTTGTGCGATTGCAGATGAGGGTTCTCAAGGTGAATAGTGAGCGACAGTCTGTGACGTGACAATAATCCATTGCTGAAAGGCTGACTCTCTTCATCGGGGCCCAGTAATGAGATGACCGGCGCACACGTGAGAGATATTGCCTAACTGTCAGAAAGGGTTGCTCTCGTAGGCTTCATGAAGAGGCTGGCATGGAAATAATATGGCTGGAACAGCGCAAATCTCAGGCATTTGTAATTGCTTTTTGAGAAGGCTGAATCGAAAGATTTCCCCTCGTCGTACTTGCGATGAAGCCGGCTCGGATCGTAGGCGACGCTCCGCCTTAAGGTTCAGTTGTGGCTATCCGGGGGACCATCCAGATGCCATTGTCAGCTCGCCGGAAAGCCTCGAACCTACGTCCGCGAAATCAATTGAAGAGGAGTTCAAGTGGCCGCACTCCGGTCTACCAAAGAACGCAGCAGGAGACCGGCCAAAGACCAGCAAACACGTCACAGCCGAAAAGCATCTACCTTATCGGACGCGTGACGTTTACTAGAAGGCTGATTGGCGGAAGCGGAGCCTTGCCACGCCATCTCGGGGTAGAGCACAAGTACGGGTATCCAGCCTCCCTCCAGCTCAATTGTTGAAGGCTTTGTTCTCGCTCGCAGCTAGATAGTGAGTCGTAAAAGAGTACTCTAGCTTGATGACAACACAATCTCCGAGGCTCTTGTATCACATCCTCACAATGAAGGTTACATTGGAACACTTGGCACAGTGTTGTTTTCCCCACTCGGCAACGTCGCTGCCCGTGTCCGAACTTTATAGAGCTCCGATCACTGTTGTTGTCATGCGCTGCTCTGGCATTAGTACTCGAGTACTCAGGGTCTGTAGCACGGTCGTTCATATTCCAATAACTTTGCTTCCCCAAACTTATGTTCCGAGAAGCATGGAGTGCCGTGTTCCTCGAACGTATCATCCTTTGTTGTGGAGTGGCAAATTACCGCATTCTCCACCCAGATACTCCATATCGCCCCAGATTTTCGCACCTCTAAATTTTCCATTTTTTCGCTCTCCATCTTCCTGAGTCCTGGCTTTCAATTCTACCGTACTGGCATGATATCCCGTCAAAGCCATGTCGTCGGATCCCACAGAGACGCCCGGGCCTTTGGGCGGCCGATCAAACAGCATGATTCTCAACAGCGCTAAAGCGGCGACTGATAAAGAACATGGAATGACCCTCCGGCAAGGAGTCCGCCTGTATCCCAAGGCCATCGGATGGAGCATTCTCATCAGCACATGCATCGTCATGGAGGGCTTCGACGTCTGCCTGTTGCCCAACTTTTACAACTTTCCGCGGTTCAAGGAGAAATATGGTGAACAACTTCCCAACGGAACCTGGGAAATTCCCGCTCGTTGGCAATCCGGACTTCAAAACGGTACTCAAGTGGGACAGATCATTGGGTTGTTCCTCAATGGCTTTGTCTCGGAGTGGATCGGATACAGATATACCACAATCGCCTGCTTGATCCTTGTTGCTGCCTTTACCACCATCTTCTTCATGGCACAGACTGTCGAAGTTCTTCTTGTTGGTTACATTCTGTCCGGCATTCCGTGGGGCGTTTTTCAAACTCTCACCATTACCTACGCCTCCGAGGTCTGCCCTGTTGCGCTGCGTGGCTATCTGACAACATATGTCAACTTTTGCTGGGGCTTGGGCCAAGTCATCGGCATCGGTGCTATCAAAGCCTCGCTTAATCGCGAAGACGAATGGTCATACCGCATACCGTATGCGCTTCAGTGGATGTGGCCCCTGCCTTTGGCAATTGGTATATTCATGGCTCCTGAATCGCCCTGGTGGCTAGTAAGGAAAGGAAGAGTGGCCGACGCGAAAAAGGCACTTCTCCGCCTGACAAGTCTAAACAAGGAGACGAATTTCGATGCCGACGAGACTGTGGCTATGATTGCCCATACCACGGCGCTCGAGGCGGACATTACAAGAGGGAGCAGCTATCTCGATTGCTTCAAAGGCACAGATCTTCGACGAACCGAAATTGTTTGCATGTGTTGGGCCATCCAAAATCTATCTGGAAATTCCTTCAGCGGGTATTCATCCTACTTCCTTACTCAAGCTGGCTTGGACCCCTCAACATCTTACAGCTTTGCCCTCGGCCAATACAGCATTAACATGGTCGGCGTCTTTGGTGTTTGGGTATTGATGAGCTGGGGTATCGGACGCAGAACCTTGTTTCTGTATGGTCTCTGCGGCCTTTTCACCATGCTCCTGATCATGGGATTTCTCGGCATCCCCTCAAATCGAGAAGCTGCAGCTATGGCTACTGGCAGCATCATGATTATCTGGGCAGCCTGTTATCAGCTTTCTGTTGGAACCATTTGCTATTCTCTGGTCGCCGAAATTTCAACCCGAAGATTGCAAATCAAAACCGTGGTTCTGGGGAGGAATCTCTACAACATCGTCGGCATTGTGTGCTCTGTCATCACTCCATACATGTTGAATCCTGGCCAGTGGAATTGGGGAAATTATGCTGGCTTCTTTTGGGCGGGCGCATGCTTTTTCTGCATCATTTACACTTTTTTCAGGGTCCCCGAGCCTGCTGGGCGCTCGTTTGCTGAGTTGGATTTGCTTTTTGAACAGAAGATCAGCGCCAGAAAATTCGCAACTACACCGGTGAACGTTTTCGACATTGAGGTTCATGGGGATCTGCTTGATCAGGCAGAGCAGAAGTTGAATATTCATCCTAGTTACCCGGATAACACTACGACATTGACGGAAAAGACGGACTGATCCTGTTGAGAGCGATTCAAGAGGATATCTTTTGGGCAGCTCCTGGGATTCTGATACACATGGAGTCTTCCTGAACGGGAGGGAGATCCACCTGGATCAGTGAACCGCATCGGGAGGCGCCTGGGAGCCTGGTAGACCTGGAGTCTCCCTGATCGGTAAAGAGTTTGACTCGGTCTCACTGAACTCAACTCCCTCCAGTGATGGTTCTCACATATCTCTCCTTGACCCAGAAACAGAGATGTCGTCGATCGATTATGGATGATACCGCGACAAACAGCAGATCAAGCCGGCGATCAGCTAGCCTCAATCGCCAGCCAACTGACTCGGGCCGCGCAGCTGTGGATATTCATCTTAGGGTGTGGCGTGCCTGTCCTTGAAGCTTCTAATTCAGGTCCATGGCCCTGCGCATTTGGAATCGATAAGGCTTCGCGCCCATATTCCGGCCCCAAAGATGAGCGCGTTTGGTACCGCAGTGAGTTTCGATTCGCAGAAGAAAGAGAGGCAAAGCTGAGAAGGCAGCGGAGCTCGGTTGCTCGTTTAATGAAGACTGAACCCGGTTGATATGGAAATCAATTGGCAATCATGCAGCTATTGCGATCATCGAGAGCTCACAGCACGGTGCTGCCTGTAAAACACCGAAACGCCACGGTCCGACCAGCGGGCTCCCATTGACATTCCTCATGGATCGCGCCGTCTTGGTTATGGCCTCCTCTTACTTTGCCCAAGCCGTCGGCACCGATGTGCTCTCAGCAGGAGAGACCCAGATCTCCGCTCTCCGGGTATCTAGTTGATGCAACGCTTGCAGGTTGGCCGTTGGGGTTTTTTTACGGGCTTCAGTCCTTGAGTTAACTAGTTTGTTGCTCTCGATAATTATACTGTGTTTGTCTTCATATCTTTGGCTTGTCCTTAGTATTGCATTGATGTCATTTTCCCGAGCTAACTCTTGATTTTCTAGCCAGAGGTTAGGGTTAGGGTTAGGGTTAGGGTTAGGGTTAGGGTTAGGGTTAGGGTTAGGGTTAGGGTTAGGGTTAGGGTTAGGGTTAGGGTTAGGGTTA
>BCHY01000002.1:0-22913 GCA_001599775.1 Exophiala alcalophila
GCTCCCACTAATTCCCCTAGACTACATACTAACCTCCCCTATACGTAAGCATTGCAATCGTTCTGTGACGGTTATGGAGGGACAATAACGTTGGATAGATATCGTAACTTCGCCAACAGTATCTGAAGTAAAAAGACATGAGAATAACCACGAAGCAAAGGAAATCATCCAGTGGCAGCCCATCCTTGTATAACCAGTCTATTTCCTCCTGCCCTGTCGTGCTCCGATGGCACCCTTCCATCACTTCATCACCTATCTTCTACCCAGAGCGTATCGCCAGACGTCTGGCTTAACACCTAGCCAAATATGCTCTCAAGCAGACTTTTCCAAACTGATCCCGTGAAAGTCAAGCTATCACGCGTATCTTGAGTGCACGAAGCCATCTTGTGTACGAGGGTCTCCATATGGTGAAGAACGGAATCCGTAGGTGTTGCTGGTTGGTCGCCTTTCAGATGTGCGAAGATCAATGGCATGTTTCCAAGTAAACATTCCCGCACCTCTCCAAAGCTAATGTACTTGGGGCAGCCATCTTCCGAAATCAAGAACGCGTGACCGTTCGCGGCCATCTGCGAGATTGGCGATAATCGAGTTTGATCAATTCGATAGAGCAGGCCGTCAGGTAACAAGAACACGATCTTGTCGGATGTGAAATCCAAGGATGCAACGTTCTCGGTATCACTCGCTAAGAACCATGACCGCCGTAACCCATGATCGAGTTCATCATTGCCCCCGGATCTAGGTGCGGGACTGTTTGAGCCAAAGTAATACGATGCTATATCATCTCCGGGTGTTGTAGAGTCGCGCGCAGTCGTTCGGCCTTGAACAAGAGCTCGTTCCGCGGATCCTGGTGCTCCTGCAGACTCTGAACGAACGCTGGACGTTCGGCTGATGCGCCCAACTCGCGAGCTGATGAGCTGCGACGGTGATATATATCTGCCTTGCCGGGCTGGGATGACAGGCCTCACAATTGGAGGGCTCCTGGTGAGAGACAATGCCCCGTGGGTGAACAAGGAATGAGCATCTGCTTCTATACCTCCGAAAAAGCACTCGAAGACATCGCGCACGACGTACAATGAGTCTATCTTTTGAGATCCAGGTTCGGAGCCTAACAGCGGCAAGTACAAACGTTTCTGGTAAACTTCAAGCATCGAGCCTAATGGCATACCGCATCGATTTGCACGAGGTACGTCCACGGGCTTGAGGACATACTCGTCATCATCTGGTTCAGCGGGAGCATCCTCGAGATCTCCAAGTAGTGATAAGATTAAAGGCTCTAAGCGACGGACTGGTTCATCGATCCGGAGCTTGGAGCCACGAAGCATGCTGAATTTCTTGATGAAACCACTAATTAGACCCGCACGTGGATCTGAAGCTGCGCAGGCATTGATCTCGGTGGAAGCGAAACCGATGCGCCGAGCATGAGCGGCTAACATGTAAGTAGCTGCCTCGTTAGGATCTGTGGACGGCTCCTTGGATCGTGCATCTTTCTTGGGCGCTCTATCCGTGATGATTGAGAAATTTCGTCCGGGCCACATCCAGAGCTGGTTGTAACATAGGCGAAATCTCGCTTCAGCGTCAAGGTGAGTTGCGGAGTAGGCTATGTACTTTCCTTCCGTCGTCTCGATTTGTAGAACATCACTGTTCCAATCAAATCGGTCCCGGAACAAGCTTTCAATGTCCGCATCAACACTAAGTTTCGGTAAGATGTGACGTAATGCCTTCGACCATGTATCCAGCAGGATGGTATCCATGACGAAGGTTCGCAACGACAGAATTCGGCCGTTGACACTGCTCAATCGCTCAAGTATGCAAGCACGCTCGTCCTGAGGGAAGTGCTGGAAGATAAGGCCTCGACGCATCATCTTAGCTAATTTCTCACGATCATGAACATTGTCAGCGGGACAGAGTAGCTCCGTATCTCCTACGGAAGTTGGGTCCAGATTACTGGAATGGTTGGGAATATATGCATCAAGCTGATGTTTAATCCGCCTCAGGTACCGAATCATCTCCTGTTGTACTGTCAGCGACGATAATCACCGGGACCCTTGTAAGTGCTAGCCTTGTTTGCTTTACTCGTGAGTAGTCGATGTAGGATACCCAGTGGAAATTTTTGCCACTCTCCAACGTAGGGGATGAGAGAATCGATAGCACTTTGCAGTGGTGCATTGCGCCGGGAGGACAATTGTTCAAGGTCGGTTCTCTTCGTATCCGACAATTGCGATAGCCAGAATGGCGTCTGGGATGGAGCGTGAAGCTGACAATACCGGAGATTGCGATAAATATCGCCATCCGAAAAGGACCTTCCATTCGGGATTTGAGTTCGCAGAGTCACAAGCTCGTGTTCTTCCATTGCTATGTCAACATTAGAATTGGCGCAAGTCGCGAGAAGACGGCTGGTTACCATCACTGTAGAAATCAAATGGCCACCATTGATCGTCAGCATTCTTAAACATACGTGCTGCGCAAACACGGAGTCGACCCTGGATACAGAGAAAGCCTTCTGTAGGGATGAAGTCGATGGTGGGGAGTTGGCGACAGGGATCTCGTGTTGTGTTTGCAGCAACATCGGACCTGCTAAGCGCGCCCAACCAGACTTGGGCGGAGATCACCGCAGACCCATGATTCCTGTAGTCTTCGCGATGGCAGCCTTGATCAACGAAGTTCTGATATAGCTCTGCCACATCCCGAGCCGTGATGGTGCGTACGCCCGGCAAGCCCGAATCTTCAAGCTTCGCTTGCCAGATGCTAGCTTTAGCACTACCTAAGTAGTGCCGTGCAACCGTCCGATCCGCCATCGAGAAGCGAATAGCGATACGAACTCCTCAAGCTTACGGACTTGTACCATGCAAAAAACAACGTACGCACTTAGACAAGGACGTATGAAGCTCGCTTGGACGCTTATAGTGGTCTCAGATAGCAGCAAGTGGACCCACACAGAGGGATCGAAAAGGTGGCGCCAAAAGCGTTACCGTTGATGAGGCGTGAGGAGACGGTCTTTTATAGCCAGAAAGATGCACACAAGAATTGGCATGCTTAGTCAATTCCTAGGCGCAAGGAGGATGACACTGACCTTCATATGGTAGTGAAACCCAGAATGTTTCCCGACGGAGTAAGGTCGGACGTACATGAGACGGTTTCATTCCTAAGGCTAGCGAAGTCGGATTCTGGAGCCTGTGCGCGGCGCTGGCTACGAACCTTTTCCTTTATGAGAAGAGCCAATCTAGAGACGTAAGTAACGTGATGATACTTTCCCAGTGACGCGTTGATGCGCCGAAAGTCGACCTCCGAACCTCACGTAGCACTCAACATTACAGCCCCAGTACTACGAAGGACTTGTCTCCCTCCCGTGTACGCCCTACTGATGAGAAAAGGGATTGGTTCGCCCATCCTCCTGCCCGACAACTGTTTACGGCAATACAGATGACCGAGTACGTGTTGTAAACGCGGCTTGAAAGAGACGGACACAAGCAAAACAACAGCAATACGATCACAAACAGCAGATATCTGACACTCAATATCACGACCATCCTCCGCGCCCACACGCTGAACAATGATCTCCGAACCTCTCGACGCACCAAACACTACAGCCCCAGTATGAGAGGAGTGCTGCGACTCCTTTGTATGCGTCCATCGATGGAGCATGCATTTCGGTCCTCCATTCTCTTGCCCGACAACAGTTCACGGCATCCGAGATCTTTGAGTACGTGTGGATGAGGACTGAAAAGAGGATGCAGCCAAAAATGCCACGGTCAAACACGTCACAGCAACCAACTTTCAATGCGCCACGAACGGATGACGCACCGACAATAAAAACATCACAATCAGCTTCGAACATGCTCCTCAATGTATCCACAATTTGCACACCACACAGTTACTTAGTCCCGGCCGAACATGGACGCCTCACGACGCGACGCGTCAAGCCGACCACGAACAAACGTCGACACGGAACATCAATGAGCAAGCCCCACATCTTTGACACTCAATCTAGCGACACAAATATCAACTTCGCAGCACTGGCTAGTGAGAATGGACTGTGCAGTAAGGGCAATACAAGCAGACAACAACCTTGGAGCAATCTGCAATGGTTTCTCTCTTGCAGCGGTTTAAACAGTGCGTGCCCAGCAGCAACGGTGGGTGCCCAGGAATGGTGGGCACAGCAGGAACAATGTGCTGAGACAGGCTGAGACAGCATTCGGTTTCGGGTTGTGATACACCGTGATTTGTAATTCAAGATGACAGGATCGTGAATACTATAGTTGTGGCGCAAGGCTTGAATGCCCAAAAGGGCCGCCATTGTAGATGCAACCAGGTCTAGGCTGTTAAATCATCGACTACCTCATTGTCATGCCACCAACGTGCTCAGCCTTTGCACAGGCAAAGAACGCTTCCTCGAGCCGAAGAGGTAGTGAGCTTGGAAGAATCAGAGCGAAACTACGTTGATATGGTAATGGATGGTACAGACGCTAAAGGGACTGCAAGTTAACACTGGCAGCCGAGGGTTGCACTGCCATGCCTGTGGCGCTATCGATYATCTCGCAGTCTAGATCCAGTGGTGGCTTTTCRAGGCATGTCCAACATCGAGCAAAGCCAAACTGGTTTCCACGAGGAGAAGGTGCGACTGGAGGGTACRGTGCCTGTTTCATCGCTCCAGATTTGGAGTTATCTGATCATSTGGTAGCCGTAGATGGCTTCAAAGCGTGCTTCGGTGGCATCCTTGCAAGAGCGTATCGCCGTACTATCAGCAGCTCGAAGTTGCGTTGTACTCCACGCTTTGCCTTCCGTGCTGAATGATGTTTTCAAGCTCGACTGTAGCGACGCTTTGCAACACGTATTGGGTTGTGCTGTCTGAAAAGTGGCTTCTCGATCATTTTGTAGGCGTGTTTGAGTCTGACTGCACAACAGAGTTCCAAGCTGATCATTTCCAAGCTCCAGGAATTAGCGACAATTATAYGCATTGGATAAGCAACGAGCAGGCTCTTCGCATTTGAATTGAAAAACCATTTTCGAGAAATCAAAGGTAAGCGCCCGAGTTAGGGTCTCTTGCTTACGGCACGGCACCCTCTGCTAGTGAGCGGTGATCAGCTCACGGCTGYTTCCCTTACTACAATGTGTCGCTAAAGAGAGGCTGGTGGGTTGCTATGCGGTTCAAATGCCGATTAKGASAGCYATGWTGACTTGAATGCGSGGCCCYGACCTGAAGCGTAATGTTCAAGGTGAGCCGTGGCAAGGGTTCAAAAATGGTCCCCRAGTCTCATCTTTCGTTTCAGGTATCTGCGCATGGCCCCACATGCAGGGCTAATGGGAGCTGAAAATTAGCCAGGGTCCGACTGATATAAAGTCACCTCATATCCCCCCGGGATACCTCCTAGCTAAYGCCTTGTCTTACCCCACTCACGTAAATGTTAGCAACAGGCCTAACACAAAATGGCCGCAAGAGTCTCTCATGTAGGGCAATTGGGTCTTCAGCACTATGGGTACATGTATGCTGATTTCAGCAGGTCTTCGACGGACTTTGGGCCAGTATTAAAGGTCAAGTCGCCGCGCTGCTCGCTGACGACAGAGAACAAACGGACTATATATGTGAGAGACTGCTCGGTCTTTCCCGAGACATAGACGCGGAGTGGGCACATATTCTTTTTGTGCACAACGRGCCAGAGGTCCTTCCGCATGCGCCAGTGACGTATTGTGAACCCGTTGAACCTGTTCATGCCATATCCGCACAATCTGCTCTGGCCTCTTACCGGCCGGAGGGAATAAACGGGATGACTGTAACAACTGCTGCTAGTTCATCTGATGTAGATCGTCTAGATGTTACCATGAGYGGAGAGCCTTCCACGCTTGAAGGATTAAACAGTCGAACTACTCAAAATGACTTTGAGACTGCCGAAGCAGAGGCAGGTGGATTCAGTCCAGATTCCAGGATCCCTCAAAGGGGGGCTTCAGTGGTTGAGACGGATAACGCCACTCAAAATAGCACCGCGCAACAAGATGATTACCACTCTGTTGCTGCGAGTGAGAGACCGTCTCTAGGAACCGGTAAAGCGGCTACTATGAGGGAGGCAGACGCTGGCGTCATATCAGAAAATGGCTTCAACGCCCAACATCCTCGAATTCCTTCAATGGAGACCATGATTTGCCGTGATGCATCTCCAGCTAATCCCGTGAGCAGTACACCGCCACTAGCCTCAGCATCATCATGCCGCAGCGTACAGGATCACGAACCAAATCACAATATCAAGGGCGCAGCGGCTACGCAAATTCGCTCGACAGAATCCAATGATCTCGTTGGCAGGCCGCCCGGCACCGTTGATACAGCTGATGCCTGGAATGGCCAAGACGACGAACATTCTGGACAAGGCGAGGAGATGGATATGGATGCTGAGCCGCACTCGTCGGCTGAGCCAAGGGTCGAAGGCATAGAAGTGCGTCCCACAACAAGTGCACGACGTTCGCTTCGAGCTCGTCACGTTCAGCCGTCAGTGGAAGCACCCCAGCCGCCTAGCTCGAAGCGGAGACCATCCAAAACTATTGAGAAATCGCATCAAAAGCGCATAAAGAATGAACAACATCCTGAGAAAAGGACTCACGCTCTACTGCAGGAGATGGCAAATATCGATCAGAATATCTGTGAACCAAAGGAGATGTATCGGCAGTTCTTGGATCGATGTGCCACCATTGACACAGACGTGGCCTGTTCTCTCATCCGTCTTTTCTATGCGATTGCAAGTCCCCAGGCATTCGATCACCTCAGAGAAGCCTTTCAGGTTGTAAGGACCGAGGGTGAGGTCACTATACCGCAGAACACGGATACTGCAGCACAGACGATCAACGCGCTCACTGCGCTGAACACTGCTGCAATGGTGCACTCTATTCTTCGGCGTTTCCATCTCGTTCGCTTGTATCAACACAGAGCAGAACGGGAGAAGCAGCACGAGATGAACAAGCCAGCACAGCGGCCAACAAGGAAGTCTGGAAAGGCCAAGTGCGCCAAATCGTCCTCACTGGCCCTCGCTGACCTCATGGCCGAGGCTTATCCGCACCTAGAAAAGCCTGCTCGTGTCCAAGATGCAGCTGGTACCGAGTATGGCAAGAAATATAGCACGCTGAGGCATATGCTCGCAGCAGGAAGAAACTGGAATGCGTTACAGCAATCGTTTTCGATAGGAGTTCTGGCCCTTGTACCTACCGGCAGCGAGAGCGGGATACAAAACTCTGAGTGCGTGCATCTTTTTACCGCCAGACACGTGGCTGACTCCTTCAGAATTGAACGTATACCCGCGGCAGTCTTTGATGCGTTTCTAGATCTTTTGGGTGAATACCGGGGCGGGTTCATCGAGAGCGTGAGTTCTGCTGTGTCAGGCCGCATCCCCGATATTCTGTATAGACGCGACCTGCAATCCAAGTATAGATTTGAGACCATTGATGCGARCRTCTTAAGGTCTCATASMTTGGAYGCTCTGGTTCTGGTTGACYTATGCGGCACAGAATAAGTTCGTGGAAGGCTTTGGTTCTGCGCCGGAGTGCTGGAGGTTCTCAGGTACATTAAGTAACATCCAATATTCCAACGCAGTACTTCATCATTCATGCAAAAGGATCTGTAAGCGCTTTGGCATAAGTCCACCGCTTTGCCAATTTCTTCTAGACGATGGTACACGTATCTATCCAGGTGAATCCATTGAACCAGTGAGTCCAGCTTATACCAACGTTGTGAATAGTAAGCTGACACAATCCCCGTCCAGCTCGACTATGCCCAAGGACTAGACGCCATTAGTATTGACATATTCCACAGCATACGAGAAAATTTGAAGCAGGCGAGGAAATTACCATCTCCTATATTGCCGGTACTCATGTTCGAGATGAGCGACAGGCAATGCTGAACAAATGGGAGTTTCAGTGCAGGACACACCAGATAGCAGAAAGACAGAACTGCGCTTTGCTCAACTTGTTAGGCTAAGTCAACAGCTCGAAGCGACGAAACTTATGCACTCCGCAGGACTCACAGGCAAAGCTTTTGGGAACTGGTAAGTTCTCCCTCATAGCCCAAGTCCGATGTGTCCTGAACAGTCATTAGCTATCATGACGCTACTCTATGCAGTGCAGTGTTGAAATGCACAGATAGCAGCGTTATGGGCGAAGAAGGATATCGAGGTTGACGCTTATGATCATCCAGATTATTCAAGAAAGGTTGGAGTGTTGAAGGAATTGGAAAGAGCAGCAAAGAGTAAAGAACCATTCCATTTCAGCCAGATCAACTGGATATCAGATTGGGATGAGAGACCTGACTAAGTTAGAGCAGCTGGTTGACCAGTCCGAAACTGTCATCGTCTCGTCAAGGATACAACATCAGTTCATGTTCTATTCATGTTCCTGCGTCTCCAAGAACCTTAGTATAGTCCAATCGAAGACGTGATCATATTCAAAGCGCATGCGGCAGAATAGATCGCGGAACAAGCGCCGCAAACAGCGATAGTCAAGTGCCTTGTGCGAGCGGATGAGCTCAAAATATCTCTTAAATTCGATGGGAACGCCCTTGAAGAGACCGCACTCCGCTGCTTGCTGCTTCTTCTCGAGGATTGCCTTCTCTTTCTCGCTAGATCTACACTTCAGACCTTGCCAGGGACTTCCATTATGCGTGTGACGACTGACGAACCACGACTTCTAGGGTACGCCCTAAGAGACAGAAGAAAGACATGAGACAGGCTGAAGCGACAATCGGTTTCGTGGTGCGACGCGCCAACTAACCATGAAACGATCATGACACAATTGTGTTAGGGGTTCTTTTTCCTTTGAAGTCTGTTGAAGGTGCGCAAAGAGCAGCGACAACCAATGCTGACACTTGTCCGGCGTGTTACAGTACTGTAGGGCACTGAGAGGACGGTGCTCACGCACAGATCTCGCACAGACTCACGGTCATCGCTCAGATCATGCTTCCGTAAACACCAATCTGAATACTGTACATGCCGTTTAGCAACATGAGAATGAGGTGGAAGGAATCAACGCGGCAGACATATATACCGACTAGGCTGCAACGACGCTTCGAGCGTTGTCCTGATTGGTCAATCTGGCGAGGCATTGCGACTTCAAGCAATCATCCTCGAGCGTTGATTGAGCTACCGAAGAGCAAAGAGACCTGACTGTGCTGAGATGGACAAGAGGGTGTCGTAGGACAGGACTCGTAAGAATGGCCATACGACAGGAGTTGAGGGACCACACACAGTCAAGAAGCAATGTTCAGGACCACTGAGACTACTGTAGACAGAGAAATTTTACCGTCTTGTTTCCTTGCTCCGATCGTGGCAGCCTGTGGCAGGATTCCCAACAATTGTTTACAGCTCCAACCAGCCGCATGGACATCTTAAAACGAATGGTGCCATCGTGCCCAAGCGGGCTTCTAGCCTCAAACGGAGCATCCCACGTACGGGCGATCATCCTCGGCCGTGAAAAAGAGCCCGGCCGCAGCCATCGGCACGTGCGACACGTTGTCCACATGGCCAATGTTCCATATGGGCTATGTGCCGCATGGTGCTTTCCTCGTGTGACGGGCGTATCAGCCGTGGAGCTCTACATGTTTGGAGAATAGCTAGCAGCTGCTCACGCGGGACGCTTCACATTCGGTATCAGCGACACAGACGGGCAGCCGGCCACGAACGAGGTACCAGATGATGGACAGCATGTCATATGCCCGCTTGATGGAAGGGTGCTTCAGGATGGACAACAGACCTTGGTCCATGCGCACGAAGTACACGGTACACCAATTGCTTGCTAACCACTGCTGTACCATCGGGTCAGCGACATGGTCTGAAATGTCCTGCACGCTCACAATATGTGATTGCTTGTGGAATTTGTGAAGACACTACGTTTCTACGTTCATCTTGTTGATTACCTCAGTGTGATGTTAGTACGTTGCAGATCAATGGTTACACTGGCGTCCAATGGGCGGCACGCTTGCCATATCCCTGAGCGCCCTGCAATTCTAGACTGCCGTTCAGTAGCCTCTTCTGCCTTGCGAACCCCAGAGTGAGCCACACCAAGCGGAGATATTACTCTACGCTGAGTATGAGCTTCAAGGCTTCGATCAAAGATAACCCCTTGCCGACATCTGAGTCGCTCCCACCAGTCCCACTGTACCACGGTGACTCGTCAGAGACTTCCATCATGTTGGTCCCTAACGTTGCTGATATCGGGATGTAACTTAGCCTTAATCAGATTAGTAACTGATGATCAAAAGGAAAATATCGCGCAAATATGCACCTACCCTTGGCCACGAAGACCACATTTCTCTAACTCCTGCTGTAGTTCATGTTTTGTCGTCTGGAAATCATGTTCTCTCCAGCTGCGTTGATCCCTGTAGCGAATCAGTATGAGATGCTTAAAGGTGTGGTGGAGGTTACAGCTTGTTCACTGCGATGGTGACTTTGTTAGATCCAAAGAGCTCACGTGTGTTTTGATTCCACATGGATGGCATATCTCCAAGTGATGTACTGCCTGGGCTGACCACAAGTATTGCAGCATCTGCGTCATCTGACGCCTCTCCTTCGGCATAGATGAGCATGATGTGGTCACATTGAATGGATCGATACTCACGAACGAATTTGACTTTCTGGCGTGGGGGCAGATAGAATTCAGGCTCGAGACCTGAAGAGATGATTATATTGTACACATCATCGTATTTCTTCAAGCCTTGAACTTGGAGTATCTCCATCGTGTTCGACTCGATTCCACCGCACTGCATGACCAATTTAAGCGAAGACGAGCAGTTATGCCTCCGAACGCCATACCTGATGAATGATTCTACCCGCTACCGTCGACTTCCCTACCGCAGATGGACCAAGCAGCTTTAGGCATTTCGCGTTGTTAGCCATCATGATGTAAGTAGCTCTAAGTGTACGTGGAGAGACAGAAAAGTTTCGTATGTGGGAGCCTACGTGGTCACCTAAGTGGGGCTTTAAGTGTACTCACTAGGGTAGCAGCTCCCTAATCGGACCGATGACGTCGCTCAAAATTTTGGGCTTCACTACGCGATGCATTGCGCAAATTGTGCAGGGCATAATATTGATTAGTATGTGATTCGAAAACCGCCTCCCAGCACGTCTGCCACTTCTAAATACCCATTCTGCAGAGCGTAGTCACGTGATGATTTTCCTTTCACATCTACCACCAAGTCCGTGCCTCCTTGTGCCAAGAGAAGCTTCACCATGTCCAACCTTCCATTTGCCGCGGCATACGATAAGGGAGTTCGCCCATCAATATCTGCCAGATCAACTTTCACCTCTCTGTTGCGTACGAGAATTTGCATGATTCCAATATGACCGTATGTCACTGCAAAAGACAGAGCTGTTCGACCATTCACGTCCTGCCGATTGATGTCCACAAGACCTGACTGGACAAGACAAATCACGTTCTCAGGATAGCCAGGTGGATTCATAGCCCATGAGAGTGGTGTCCAGCCATCATTATCCGGTTGATCTGCCCCACTTCCATTACGTTCCAAAAGATAACGGAGCATAGCACAACCTTCGTCCCGCCTTTCAGCGGCCCAAGAAATGCAATTTCTGCCTGAAAGATCTGTTGCAGATAGATCGACTCGATTTGCATCCCCTCGGTTGCTGCGGACCAGCACCATCGCGAAATCTAGATGCCTATGTTGCACGGCATGTAGCAAAGGCGAACATCCATGAACATCAGAGAGATTTGCCAATACCCGAATATCTTTTAGAAGGATTTTGCCAATATCAGTATGGCCTTCGATTGCTGCCCACGAAAGCGCAGTTCGCCCCCTCTGATCAATATGATTAGGTCGTACCATAGGATGCTTCAACAACCGTGAGACGGCCTCGACAGAATTCGCAGAAGCTGCCCAGTGTAGCGCTGTGCATCCATAATGGTCAGGAACGTTCACGTCAACATCTGGGTCAGACAGGATCGCTGAGATGGTGGTGCCGTAGCCACCGCCTGCTGCATATGACAATGCGGTCCGCCCATTCTTATCTTTCTGGTTGATCTCGAACATTCTCAGCTTCTGCATCTCGCGGACACACTCGGTATGGCCTTGCTGCGCGGCTGCAGATAGCGGTGATTGGTCTAGTACGTAGCAAGATTCAGCCGTAAATTGCGGTTTTCCTTGCCGCAGGTCGAGAAGGATTTGTAGACTCTTCAAGCTGCCTCTCCTGGCTGCCCAGTATAACGCCTGGCCGTACTGAAAGCTTTCGTCGTTCTGATCTGCCAGTTTTGTAAGGATCAAGCAAAGGTCAAAGTAACTGGCAACAATCACAGGATCAAGGTTTTCAGGCAGGTAGTCAATGAGATGATTTGTGGACCGAAGATACTGCGACCAATTGGACAAATAGGGCGCATCGGGATCGCAAAGCTTGACAAAAAGGCCAAGCATATCTGTCAGATCCGATGGTCTGCAGTGGGCGAGGTGTTCAGTCCAGCTACAAGCGGCGTAGTCAAGGAGCTTGAATCGACCAGAGGCGTCTCTCCAAGTTTGAGCCTCTTGTACTTCTTGATCTTTGAACATTTCTGTACCTTCCAGATCGAAGTCGAAGCTGAAAGGCTGGTCGTCCTCTAGTTGATCGCTGCTCAACCCAGGCTCCGAAGATACTGTGGAAGGGCTGTCGGTGCAATTCCCAGTGAGTAAGTCATGGCAGAAGTCGTCTCCAGTCAGGTAGTGAAGGCAGATTGAGGCAAGTCGATATGCCTCTTGCTCTTCTTCGACTTGGAAACATGACGACATCGAGTCCGTGGGATATCGACGATCTTCAATTAGAAACTCTTTCAAGGAGTGATGCACCAAGAGCACTTTCCCATCTTGCATTTTTGTCAAGGGATGCAGAAGACCCTGAATTGTCGCGTCTTCCAGTTCTAGCGCTTGAGGCTTGCCGGTAAATGTTCCAGCTTCGTATGCTAACAGGGAAAGCTCGTCGCCCGTCAAAGGGCGAGTACTGCATGCTATCGTGCGAAGCAGTATGGCGGCATGAGTTCGATCGTTAGGGGAGATCTTGTTGAGAAAGTCAGAGTACAAAGGCTCCAGTTCTTGGGGAAGCAGTCTCACTTCAGCCAAGTCGGCTTTGGAGAGCAGGCTTCTTTTCGACAGCATCTCAAGCATCAATGACGCCCATAGGAATGTGCCCTCCGCCTTATCCACAAGGAACCTCTCCAGCTCAGCACTCAAACCCCCGGCACATCTACCACGGAGTACCAGCCCTTGAACTCGCTCGTGTATGACCAAACGGACGTCCTGAACTATAACGTCCTGAGAGTGCTCAAGTCGGAGCGGTATGTGAGGAACTGTCGTCGTACTCAACGCATGAGCAACGTCGGAGTTGGGCCGACTTGTCACGAAGAACTTGACCTGAGCCTTCGATTTTGAATGTAAAAGCGCAAGGACGGAGTCAACAAAGACTTTCTGGGATGCCGGACTGCATTCATCAATCGCATCGACAATAATGCTGAAGGTCGAAGCCGTCTCTCGTTCAATAAAGCTGCTGAATAAAGCCCACAACTCATTAGCAGAATCGAAAAGCATCGGTCGGATATCCGATGCCTTTCTGATCGCCTTCAGAAGTGGTCGCCGTCGAAGGATCACCTGATGGATGATCGTGCGGAAGAGACACGGTACACTCTTCTCTTGATCTGACCTGCTGGAACAGAAGAACCAGCAGACCACGGTGAACGGAGATGAGTTTCTGAGTAAAGACCGGACAACATAGGATGCCATGGTCGTTTTCCCGCACCCTGGATAGCCAGTAACGTACATGAGCGTCGACGTTGTTGCATTGCACCAATCAATGAAGCCAGTATTTTGTTCGAGCCAAGAAAGAGTACCTTTAGCAGGTCCCTCCAGACTTGCTTCGACCTTGGCCATATCTATTGTGCAAAGAGATTGTATACACTTCTTCTCAGAAGGATCGAGAGCTAACATAACTTAGTGTTCGGGCCATATAGTTTAAGATGAGGACTCACAGGCGCTGGAGCGGGTGCTTTCTGGTGGCGGTACGACCTCGTTCCTGGCAGCGGCGATCATGTCCTCGATGCAGATTTTTACTTTGACATAGTCTCCATCTGTGCGGTTCTCAAACTGTATTGCATTCGCACGCTTTGACAGACCATAAGATTTCTCGTGCTTGAGTCCAATGCTCATCGTATACGGGTCTGTATTCTGGTAAGCATGTTAGTGACCAAAGATCCAAGCAGCTTTCTAGTGCTCGAGCCTACATGGAATGATGCAATCATCATCGCATCAGCCTTCCTTGCAAAGGACAAGGCACTGTCTTGGAATTGTCTCTCAAGTTTGTCCAACGTGGCCAAGTGAAGTCCTTCCGCATCTGAAAATTCCATTGATAAGGACATTGCACTGAGAAAGTGGAGCGCGGTTCTGCCTTGTGCACTACGATGTGGTGTAGCTAGGAACAATACACCTTTGCTTCTAGGCCAGATATATGTGACGCGTTCGTACGCAAGGTTGATGATCTAAGTATCGTTACTGGTGTTCATCATTCTTCATTATGCTGCTTACCTCCTTAAGTATGATGCCTGCGATCCCGATGCAGAGGTATAGGATAGGACGTGCCTGTTTCTAGTCTCCTATGAGAAGCTGCACAAGAAAATCGCACAGGTTGAACTAACGTCAGGGAGTATGGCGCTTTGTAGTGTCTCTAACGTTTCAGAGGCCACATCTTCGAGCTCCGCAGCTAGAGAGTCGAGTTTGTCACTAAGCAAGATGCTTAAGTTAAGGACCCTGGCACGAGGAAAATTTGCTGGTAGCAGGTCTCGTAACCACGAGCTCGTAGATGTCGAGCTCGAACCATTCCTGATGACTGACAGAGCTACGATTTCCACATCATGCTGTCGGATCCCAGGAGATCCACCGCCATCCAGCCTTTGCATGCGCACCCGACCATATTCTAGCTTTGTAGAATGGTGGGCCGTCTTGGATGTAGCAGTCTGTATGGCGCCAGATAGAGCAGCTTGTCTTGTACTTGCTTCCATAACTTGGATTCTCTGTGATAACTCGGTCCTCATGAATTGCTTCAGAACACCAGCTATCTGCCTATACCTTGCGTCATCCATGCTAGCACACCTGACCATATCCATATGGTTCGCATTAATACTTTCGACGGTTTCTTGCGTCTTTGGAAGGTCGAGCTTTGAGGAGATATCATCGACTACCTGTACAGAGTCAGAAGTCTAAAGGTGTATGACTTTGACGTGGAAGTCGACACTGGCATACCTTACCATGTAGACCCTTCAGCCCGGTCATTCCTTTTGCTTCCTGAAAAGAATGCACCTTGATGTTGTGATCGCTGAGGATGTTCTTGAAGTTCTCGTGGATATTGTCCAACACTTCGCTTGCCATGTCGAGTGTCTGAACAAGTCGTTTGTTGGAGTCTTGGAACGCTGCCATCGCCAATCTGGATACGATGTCAGCCCAACGTGCGTACTCAGTTCCTCGATGTGGAGTTCCGAGGAACACTATTAGCTTCGTCCGTTCACGAAGTCTCTCTGAATGATGTAGTGCCTGGCTAGCTGCATCAGTTTATCAGCAGACGCGGAAGTGGCGTCAATCTCACGTCTTTCACAACTATTCCACCTAAACTATGCGCCACGAAAACAATTGGTTCCTGCAAAGCCTGTCAGCAAAGCTTGCTCAAGCCGTACCGCACATTGACATACAGTATTGTCAATGTCTCTGTCCAAAAGTACTGCAAAATCGCGGCCATGCTGCGATATACTATTCTTGTTGTTGGCTTCGAATAACCCGCCGATGAAGTCTGCATTATAACCGTATGTCCATATCCGAGCTCGTTGAAGATCTTTCGCAAGATATTCCTCCGGCCAGAAGACATCTACGGCGGTGCGGGTGCTAGTGTACCATTCTTCAGTCCTCTCTTTGGCCTTTCTTAGTCCAAAGAAGCTCTTGATGCCTTTAGGCTTTGGTCTGTGTTCTTGAGATTCGTGAGATGCTGATCGTGGCTGGGACCAAGTATCTCGGGGATGTCCGTTGAGGCCATGGACGAAAACAATGCTGCTGTTGTTAGCATGTAGATGATCTAGCAACAGCAGGGATAGGCTATTGCACACTTTATATCACAGACCACGTTGGTGATGGAGTCGGCTCCAGAAATGCAAGTAAGACCGAGCCTGTGAATTTTCGCCATCGAATGGCACCGTGAGTTTGAATAGAGTCCTTGTCAAACAAGCAGATAGGATCACGCTATACTAAGTATCTCCGCTCCGAATCGGAACTGTCCTTTACGGGTCATCCCGGCGGAACAGCGGGTCGTCCCTTCCGCCCTCGCCACGCGCTTTTAACCTCCAGTGGTATCAGATCTCCATTTGTCGTCAGCAGAGCCTTGAAGCCTCGGGCATTGGCTGCATAAAGCATGTCAGCCTGTCGGGAGCTAGCTAGAACAATTCAATCAACACAACTTTTCTCAGCGCAGAGTGCACGGTCACATTCCCCACCCTAGCGCGACACCATTCTAAATTAATTACATGAAAAGACGGGCATTATGTAAGCCAAAGGTCAATCGCAAGTGGTTACTCCCAAGGCTGTAGCAACAAGTTAATTATGGTTGATTCCACAGTCCGTCAAACGTCACAATCTTAGCTTGACGATGTACTTTGCCGGCCAATCAAACTGGTCTCCAGTGTCAGGATAATCAATCATTCCAAAGCACAGGCAAGACTTGGACGGCTTTGAACTTGGTATTGCGGATTCCAATGTTCGCACACAACTTGAGCAGTCAGCGCAGATTCTGGCTGCACATGTAAAAGGAACGTCATTCCACATTCAAGTTGAAGGGAACTAGCGAGCCCGTTTGTGGCTTTGTGTAAGGGCTGTAGCTCCGCCCCCAACGCATACCCCCACTCCACCTTGTCAGAAACGTGGAAGAATAGCCGCGTGACGAAGACTGCGTTGGCATTGGACGACCTGAAGAGTCAAATTTAAAGATCCAGTCGTAGACACTGCACTTTGTCGAGTTCTCGTTGTAATTTACTACAGCATTTCGACTTGCTGTTGGAGCTGGCTCTCCGACGCTCTCACCATGGCTCAAGTGCATCGGCAGGGTCTGACGTTGCTCTCCCGTGATGGCAGCAACCCTAGCAACGACCGATGTAATCTGAAGTACGTATACTGGCGCCCCGCTCATTATCCCACCACCACATATCCTGATCACATCCAGCATCGTGTTCGTCCATGGCCTCCGGGGCCATCCTCGCGACACGTGGTCGCACCCGCGGCCGAATCCTAAGCCAGACCGCAATGAGCACAACGGTGCACAAAAGGACAAGCGCAAGAGCATCAAGGCCATCCTGGGCCTGAAGAAGGGCAAAGAGAAGGCCGACAATGACAGCAGCACGACGAGCGCGTCGATGACATCGTCGGACATCTTCTGGCCAGAAGAGTACCTCGCGCAGGACCTACCCCAAGTTCGAGTATGGACGTACGGATACAACGCAGACGTCATCGGAGGGCTTTTCCAGGCCAACAACCAGAACAGCGTGTCACAGCATGGGCGAGACCTGGCTGTTAGGTTAGAACGGGATATTGACAACGAGGTATACTGTTCTCTTTTGTATACCATTGAAAGTCCTAACCCAAAACACAGGACCCAATCGTGCTCGTGGTTCATAGTCTGGGCGGCATCATCACCAAGGATGTAAAGCTACAGTGCTCCAAGCTGGAACGCACCAAGGACTAATCAATTGGCATAGGCACTCCACAGATCGGAAGCAGTGCGCGGCCGAACGCGACTTATCATCTTTCTCGGCACACCCCATCGAGGCAGCTCGTATGCCGGATGGGGAGAGATCGCATCGAATCTGGCAAGCTTAGGTCTGCAGGACTCGAACAAGCGGCTTGTGCAGACGCTCGAGGTCAACGGTGAAGTACTAGACAATATTCACGAGGAGTTCAAGATGATTGTATCCAGACATAATATCAAAGTGCACTCCTTCCAAGAAGCAAAAGGTATCTCTGGCATGAAGGGGCTGGAGAGCAAGGTACGGCGAGCTCTTAAACCACGGAGGTCAAGTTCTGGAGGAGGAAGAGCCAAGGTTAATGCGTAACGCAGGTCGTGGACAACTTCTCCTCGAAGCTGGACCTCTCTCGAGAACAAGAGACGGTAGAGACGATCGATGCAAATCATATGCAGATGGCTAGGTGTAGCAGCAGAGACGACACACGATACCGGCAGATCTTTGGGGTCTTGAAGCAGTTTCTTAGGACAGAACGACGACATGGAGGATTGCGTCAGGAAAGAGGGACGGAAGACATTGGCAGCTTGGATTCGCAAGAACGCGATTCCGAAGCCCATTTCGTGGCCGAGGTTCCGCGACCATCGACTTCTCACAAACCATAAACCCAACTCCAGGTCCTGTCAAGAGCCCATTTTCAGCTCCACGTTCAGCGTGCCCTTGAGCCGTCCAGTCTGAAAAGTACGCGCTGTCGAAGATTCTGGAATGTGAGGACCGTGCATCAAAATGGGGGTCTGGAATCTATGATTAGTATTTAGCTAGCTCGACCCATATATCGCATTTTGGAACTACGGCGTAGGCTGAACATGTCTCGTTCTTGTTACAACGCATACACCACACTATGGCTTCAAGTTTATCTAAGGTAAGTGCTCCTCACACGTGGATGATTTGGCGATCGATTGATGTAGATTTTTGCTCGCTTATGGGAGAACATAGGTGCTATAGTCTCCCACCTTCTACGAACACACCACCAAAGGGAACAGATTTGCGAACAGCTTCAATGGCTTTGTGGAAACATAGATGCTGAATGGACGCATCTCTCATTCGGTGTTGACGATAGTCAGCATGAAGATCATGCGCGCGAGACTGGACTGGACCTTGATACTTCACCTCAATCTTCTCGTTCTCCTGGCTCCAGCACCGGCCCCGGCAGTATACGGGTCGCCGAGATTAGTCCTTTGGAAGATGAGCGACTGCCGGATCGTGCTACAGCTTCTTCTCCTTCACTGGGGACGAATTCGAGCCTATGCCTAACACATGAAGCAGGCTACATGATCTCATCTTCAAATTCATCGCAAATTTCCCATCCTTCATGCGCCCGTCACGATTACGCCTCTAGAGCTGAACTAAGAGCGAGCACAATCGCATTGAAGCAATTGAGGCTATCATTGCACTTGGACGGATTCAAGACGGTTATCTGTTTCCAGTCCACACTTATGAGGCTCGCAGGCGGAGTATAGAAGCGAAAACCTCACTTTTGAATGCATGCGAGCAGACGTAATGCTTTCTTTGCTTTGGAAATGCTGATGCGCCATGTCATAGTGTACTGGATGGGCACATTGAAGTCGCGGGCAATCGCTCGAATGCTGGTGTTTAGTCGCTCAAAGTACGCGTCGATCGCTTGCTGTAAACATCTTGTTAAGAGGCTACAATCGAGCACACGTTGCTATGTTTCGCTTCCAACGCTCAGCTCTCGACGCTCGAAGCCCTTGTCAGTTGACCGATCGACTCCTTCGTACCGATGTGAAAGATGCATGGGGCTCCGCCCTGATGCAGGCCAGGCGAACTCGAAGCGAACAGCTTGTCATGACGCTCATTGAACATGGAGCACAGCCGTAGAGGTACATGGAGGTTTTGCGGTCTTGTGATCTGTGTAACGCAACGGGATGGTAGTGACCATACTCTTGCTTCGTACAGCACGATTTGAGGGCGGATTATAACGAGCAACTGTAGGTTTGTCTGATGATAAAAGGTAATTCGATGAGCTAGGATAAAGACACTATCTTTCCCCTGGGAGTCCACAGTGCAGACCGAATATGCTATTTCGGATGATGAGCGGAATCAGTATGCAAGTGATTTTTGTGCGCGCGCTCCTTCTGGAGGAGTATGCAAGCCTTTCCACAAGCAAGGGAGGACCACGTGATCGAGAAGCGGGGTCTTTATCAGCCCCGCAACGATCAATCGACGGTTTGGAAACCTTTCAACAATCAGCAAAATTACAGAATTTTCGGTGCTTTATTGAATTCTAAAGGAGTGGAGCATCAAAGCTACCGCAATTGCTAGACCAGTCGTGTCAACCCAAAATGTCCGCAGGTGAGGCGATCAGTCCAGCCAAGCGTAGACTCTTTCCCTCTAGATCTCTTACTAATGTTCCAAAAAAGCTGAGCAAAGCGACGACTCGAGAAGAGTGAACATCTTACACAATATCAAGATTGGGGATGATGTAAAGCGAACTATGATATCTACGACGGGACAAAGCTTTGATGCAAAAGATATCACGGTTGGAGATCGCACTGTAGACTATAACGGGCAGATGTCAGACCAAACAGCGCAGTGCATCGCCCGGGCTCACTCGACAATCACGAGCAACGCGGAGGGCAATAATCTGGCGGATAAATGTAAGGAGGGCCAGTATTCTGGAGGTCGAAGATTAGGAGGCTCGTGAATTTACCTCTAATTACAAGAGCTAAATACAGGTCCCCAAAACCAAAGAAGCGAAATACTCTCATCGAAAAAGAAAATATTCCCAAGTCATTCACAGCACTCTTCAAGTAATCTTCTAAGAGCATTCCCGTGCCCTTCACCATATGCTGCTGCTATGTGAACATCAAAGATGCCAAGCAGCGAATATGCCTTGTAGCACCAAGTCTCTCGAACTTGTATGTTGATCGCAGTTCTCGTTTGTGCAAAATGTCAAGTATGCCATGCGAAACAGCAGCACTGACTTCTGTTATGAAGTCACCACCGTAGGAGGGAGACCAAGCAGACATAGCTTGCTGAGTGACGGAGAGCAATGTCGCACGTCTCGCAATGGTCAGCAGGCTGGTTCTGGCATTGATAATGATGACATGACTACGATAGCGTCGCTTGCTGAGTGTGATGCCCCGCCATCTGCCGCCTCGCCTTCGCTTCATTTTCCACACCTCGGACAGCAAGTGCTCATGTTGCAGGATACTGCCGTGCTAGCACAATCCAATGTAGCACAAGGTGTCTCAGGAGATGGTCGCAGGGATATATAAGAGGTGGATGGTGAAGACGGCGAGGAGTTGGCAAAGAAGTGGAAGCGCTGAGATAGATAGGGTTTGACATGACTGTGGGCTCTCTGACACAGGAATTGGAATGGGAGCAGAAATCAAGCTGACAAGCGAGAACGAGTGCATGTAAGATAATGAAGTTACAATGGATTCTGCATCGATACTGGACAGGACGGCGGTGCATAGGAGAGCTTGCGTAAACTAACGACAGAGTGAGGTAAACTTCGACCGACACTTCGACTGGGTGCTCTTCTGATTAGCGGGCAATGCAAGAAAACCGGCGATTGTTAGCAACCATTGCCCAAACCAATATATCACGCAAAACATTCTTGAATGCTCCGCTCCCGTGTTTTATCTGGTCGCAACGATAAAGTGGATCTCCATCGACCACGCCGCATCTGTCGCACCTGAGTCACGTGTTCAGTATCCGATTCGAGATTCTGTATTTGGTCAGTAGTGTCACGGGCCAGAAAACGGAATGGCTGACCCTTTTCAGACCTTGAAGTCGTTGAGAGTGCTCCGCGAAGAAAACCTTCGAGCCGGACATGATGGACCACAATAGAGCTATGGTCTGTGAGGTGTCCTGTACAACAGATTTGTTACACTGAATAGCGTACGGTGGAAGCCTTGGGTCGTTTATGGATTCCAGCGTATTGCAAACCCACTGCATCCGGCGGAGCACACTGCCTAGGTTCGCGTCAAGGTGTTGATGATGCGTCTCTGCGCTCAAGCGGAGTTGACCAAGGTCAGTAAAGCTGTTGGGAGGTGTTATGTTGAAACTGAAGCGAAATTCCTCCTGCTCCAAGCGCGTATGCTGCAAATTCACCATGTTGGTGTCCAATGCCCGTAGCGAATTCATGATCGATGAGGAGACGAACAATTCTTGGATCGCTCGAACGGTGATTGCGGACATGCATGGTAACCTTCCATCTTGGTCATTCCTTGCAATCTTGTGAAGGGTCTCTCTAGTGGCTGGAATGCGTAGGTCCTGGAGAAGTTGCCGAACAATCGAAAGCTGCGCTGTAGGGACACCAGGATCCATAAAAAGATTTTGAATTCCCTGAATCATCGCACTGCCTTTCGACTCGAGGTACTCGATAGAGTCCACGTGAAGCTTGAAGAGCGCGCTCTCTTTGGAAAACTGTGCGTGAACGGGGATGAAACTATTTGGAGCACCATCCGGCATGATTGCCAGCAACCAGATTCTTTGATCAACGACCTCATTGGCCGCAAATGCAAGATGCGTCCGTTCCACCGGATTAGGAGGGATCTCCCACTCATCAATGGACTCGGAAATGTCGATTGTAGTCGAGGAAACAGTGTCGCTCGAATCTACGTGCAGTGCTTCGCGCAGGAATGGTGCAGGAACAAAGTTTTCCAAAGTTGCCTTCAGGATCAGTGTGGATGATTCACCCGAGAGATAGTTTGGTGCTCCGTTTTTGAGGTTGCAAACATCCTCCGTATTGGTAATCCGAAATCGAAGACCAGCCAAAAGTTCTCTCAACGTCTTCTTTTGCTGTACTCGGTCGCGCACAATGTCGTCAACCGCGTCGTATGCCACCTGCAACAGCTGTTCTAGCAATCCAACAGTATTGTTGTCATACATCAAGACTTCTGACTCAGCGTCAGAGTTCTTTTCTGGTGCGACATGGCCATAAAGACATTGGAATGTGTCCCCGGCATGTTTTTGCCAGGTTGTAAGTAGTAGCTGGGACATGGTGATGACGCGAGCTTCGTAAGGAGAGCAGTAAATCCGCAGGTAATATTTTTGAACGCTCTAAGACATCGTCATGCTTGGGGAAATATATATATATGTGTGTGCATGCATGTAAGGAGCAG
Organism: Exophiala alcalophila; assembly: GCA_001599775.1. Taxonomy (NCBI): domain Eukaryota; kingdom Fungi; phylum Ascomycota; class Eurotiomycetes; order Chaetothyriales; family Herpotrichiellaceae; genus Exophiala; species Exophiala alcalophila. The sequence continues at coordinate 22,857 of BCHY01000002.1, forward strand.
GAGTGAGAAAGGTGAGAGAGGTGAGAGAGGTGAGAGAGGTGAGAGAGGTGAGAGAGG